>JAMAFY010000010.1:1040517-1194584 GCA_023625915.1 Talaromyces sp. PB3603
ACAAAAAACCCCCCCCCGGGCGGGGGGCCCGCCAAACACTGAAAGTCTTCTTACGATGTGCCCAGGCCAATGTTTATGAATTGAGATAGCTTTCGACGAGAGTGCTACCTAAGTATGAGGGGAAAATACAGGAGTAAGAGCTAGCTATAGTTAAGTATAAGTGGGACATACATAGGTAGTAGTACATAGTAAGTTAGTACCATATAGATATCCTTAGCGGTGCCAAATATGGTACGTCATCGACGGGAACATCCACCAGCACCCTTCACCGCCCAGCAGTATTTTGATTGCTTCATTGTGTTGCTTCGTTGATGAGCTGTCAACATCCTGATAATATATATAACTTTAAATTATAATTATAATCAGTTATAATTTTATAATTCCAAAACTCAGTGTAAGTCTTGGATTTACAAAGACAAATTGTTGTATCAATTTAGAATCTAGGCTATATTTCCATAAGAAGAGGAACGGCTGTAAGATTTTAGATAAAATTAAGAATACTACCAAGAATAGTTAGTTATTGTCGGTTGATCCCGGTCCCAGAAGGATTGGGGAAAGGTTAGTCCGACGAACCAACTGGTGGAGCAAAGGGAATGAATATACGCGGTACTACTCCGTACTCGTAGTCTCCTACTGTTTTGCTTGCTGAACTGAGAAACGGGGGGCCAAGTGGCTAGACATCCATGCTGCTGGGCAATCGGGTCGGCAATAACGACGGTCCGACAGTTAAGTTAGTTATATATATTGAGATTATATAACGTATATAATCCTAGCTAGTGAACTAGATATCATACACATCAATTAGTGTGTAGCCATATTTTGAGGCTGTAGCGCTAGAGCTTCCTAGTGCGTGGTGCTAGCGATCAAATCATCCAGTAACCCTAAGAATCTAGCTAAACTGAAAATAGACTAGGTTGGCTCAACTTTAAGCTTCACTTTCAATTTCAATTTCAATCTCAATCTCAATCTGAACCTCGATCGATGTTGGGAGACTCGATGAGCCGTAGTCACCACATGTACGTAGCAGAGAAACAATATCAAAAATGTCATCCTCTCGTGATACTCTACAGTTCCCGCCAGCATCACGGCAGTTCCTTGACCCATATCTGCCTTCCTTTTCAAATGACGAGGCCACCACAGAGCCAAATGGACTATCCCGACCATTTACAACCCTCACATTCGCCACATCCCTAGACTCTTCTCTCTCCTTAGCACCTGGTGTACGCACCACTCTATCTGGACCTCAATCAAAAGCCATGACACATTATCTCCGCTTCCGCCACGACGCAATCCTCATCGGCGTCGGGACCGCAATCGCAGACGATCCCGGTCTGAACTGCCGGATTGAAGGCGCAAGTGGCTACGAAGAGCAGACCGGTCCGCATCGAGATCCTGTCATTCGGGCCCTGGCAGATGAGGCGTCATCAGATCCGGGACTGAAAGATCTCATGACAGTTGTCGACAGCTCGACGGCGACACCGGAGCAATTGCAAGCATATCAGAACTATCTTGATCGAGCTCAAACAGACACAATCCTAAAACGGCAAGACCTAATGCATCAGCCGAGGCCTATCATTATTGATCCCAATGCTAGATGGATGCCCAGTGTATCCAGCAAAATCATTCAGCTAGTCAAACAGGGCATGGGTAAGGCGCCATTCGTCATAGTCTCAAAATCCACATCTCCGCCGCAAGAGGCTCGGCGAGTCCTGGAGAAACACGGCGGGAAATACATTGCCTTGGACACTCTTACCAATGAGAAGCCCTACGATGGTGGTGGTGGTGGTGCAATACACCACCGGTTCGACTGGAATGTCATCCTCGATACTCTAGCAACAAAAGAAAAAATCAAAAGCATCATGATTGAGGGTGGCGGCTCAATCATCAATTCTTTACTTTCGGAACAGCGTTATAGCGCGCTGATCGACTCCGTCATCGTCACTATTGCGCCTACGTGGCTGGGCCAGGGGGGTGTAGTCGTATCGCCCGAAAGACGGGTTGATGAGCATGGATGTGCGATACCGTCTTCCAGACTGACGGATGTCAAGTGGTATCCGTTTGGAGAAGATGTCGTATTATGCGGGAGAATGATTACACTTCGTAGCTAGATAGCATCGTGATTTCTGACGCCTTTGAAACTCCATATACAGCGACGAAAACAATCGCATGGACAATGATACCCAAAACAATGTTGGCCCGCTGACAAGCAAGTGTAAAAGCCTCATCTTCAATCAACGCCATAGCAGACTAAATTCCGATCCAATCAAGATTAAACCTCAAACCCAGAATCCTTCTTTGTCCATGCCAACAGTCCATTTTCTAATGACTTCTTCTGCAACTGCGCAATCTTGGCCGCCGTAATCTTATTACCACCACGATCTTTCAACCTCAAGTCGCGCTCTCTCTCCCGTTCTCGGGCTGCAGTGTAATAGTTGACCGAACCCTTGTTAGAGCTGGACAGCCCTGCTTTGGTACCAGATGATGTTTTCTTTGTACCACTTGAGAAGGATGAAGAGCTATCAGATGTAGACCACGAGGAGGTTGCACGACGTAGTAGAGGTGGAGGGCGAAACCCAACATTGGCCGTGTCCCAGGATGTACTGGACACAAAGGCCGGCTTGGTGCCAGCGCGAGCAGAGTTCGATGACGAAGCACGTCGTAGAGCCAGGCGGTCAACGACCGGACCGCGAGTGCGGCGTGGATTTGGCGGAATAGTAAATCCGTCTGCGGAAGATTTCCTACTGGGTTCGGTATTGTTCTCACTGTCATCCTCAGAGTTGCCCTTGTCCGTGCTATAGACGATCTCATCATCAATCGATGCATCTTCGTGGAAGGAATCGTACTCTGGCGTTGCTGTCAAGAAAGACAAGGTTTCTCGAATTTCTGCCAGGGAAGATGGTTTACGCGAGACATTAGCTGCAGTGCGTCGAAGGTGTGGTGGAGGTCTATTGGAAACGTCTTGCGCAGCTGGTTCAAGAGGCCGCTTTCGCTTGTGAGACGCCTTTTCTGACTCCTCAGTTGCATCTACATTCGTGGATTGTTCGTCCTTTTCATTGACCTGGAAAGATGCTTCCTCCCTCTGGGCACCATTATCGAATTCCAACTCCATCTCATCGTCATCATCACGATCCTCGAGAGCTTTGAAGAAGGCCTGCTTCTTTGGGTTACTGGCGATCTCATTAACCTTCTCGTCAGCAAGCAAGGCTTTGCGCATCTTAGCAAATTCACGCTGCTTGGCTCTTCGTCGGGCTAGTCGTTCATCGTCCGAGTCGTCCAAGTCAAGATCATCATCGGCTCCCCGTCTACGCCGCAAAGCTCCAGTTGTAATGTCTTTCAGCAATTTGTTGACTTGTTTCTCATCCATAGCACGTTGATGATTCCTGTTCGAGGATTTTTTATTTAGTAACCGTTCTTCCTCTGGACTGAGATATAACTCACGCGTTCATAGCTGCTAGTTCCTTCTCATCAACCACCTCCCCACTGTTGTCGTTAATCATTTCCCGGTCAAGTTCGTCCTCCTCCCCGTTATCGTCATCACTGGCGCCACCCAGACCTGCATATTCATCCTCGGATTCCTCGGCGGCCTCGTCAATGTGTTCCTTGGCCTTACTATTCGACTTGTCAAACGTAGTGGCTATTTTGGTTGTCTTCTTGGATGTCTTTTTCATCACATCGAATGCACTAGCCTTGATCTCAAAATCTCCCCCCTCATCATCTGATAGATGGACTGGCTGACCACGTTGGAGAAGTCTTCCCTTTCTGCGCATGACCGGCGTTTCTCTTTCTGGCAGTATGACTGTATCGATGGTAGAAACCGGCGGTTCAACAAATCGTTTTGACACATCGATCGGCGAGTATACAAAGCCTATATCCTGCGTGGGCTCCGGCATTTGCGAAAATTGCGACCAGTTAGGTCCAGGCGACTCCGGCACACGCGAGCTAGATTGCGTGTAGCCAGCAAACAGGTCGATTGATCCACGACGCTGGTCCTGGCTATCCTTGACCATAATCTGCGAGTCGACGGCCATTTGCTGAAGGCTGGGCAAGCCAGGATCCGGCAAGCTTCGCAACACCTTGAGCGAGTCCTCTTCGCTGTCCGAGTGATCCTCGGCTATGGTCCCGGCAAATGCTTGAGTGAGGCTCATTGTGAAGGTGGAAGCTCCTGGCATGCTGGGGAACTGCGGTCGTTGAGCTGAGCTGACGGATGCGGCGGCAACTGATCTTGCGGGCGTTTTTGGTTCCGGCGCAGGCTTGTTAGACCGTACTTCGTTTTCTTCGTCTTCATCCTCATCATCGCTGACAACTCTTCTCTGACGTCTGCCTCGAGTTCTACGTTTGGAAGCTTCCTCAACATTATGAGAAGACTCTATAGGTTCATCCTCTTCCTCCGACGCCTCATCGGCTTCGTTATTGAGCAGCCCTTGGACTGGATCCTTAGTTTCTACCTCCATCTTTTCTTCGAGTTCTTCTTCACTACCTTCATCTTCACCATCAGATTCAACATCTTCTTCCATTCCGCCTTCTTCCTCATCCTCGGAGCCGGAGAGTTCGTAGTCACCATCCTCTTCCTCGTCGTCGCTAATCGTTGAGCTGACCCCGGACTTCTTTTCACGGGCAGCCTTCTCACGACGGGCAATCGAATCTGCCTCTTGTCTCGCCTTCTCCATCAAATTTTCAACGTCTGCCTCCAAGGCTTCACGCTCTTCCGCAGTTTCAATCACAATACCCCGGGCTCTGAGCTCTTCAATCCTCTCTTGTCTTTCACGAAGTGCTTGCTGTCGGGCCTTCAGGTGCAGCATAGCTGAGAGATCAGCAGGGCTCATTGACTTGGTACGACTCGTTGGCGATGTCAGACGAGCAAGCAATTTGAGTTTCAGCATAGTTTGGTTTTCACTCAGATTCCTTGACCGCAGGTTTTCGAAAATGGCTGCTTTTCGGCATTTGCTGGGCGATGTGATGATCTCCAAGTCATCGTCAGGCTCCTCATTCTGACGTTTGGCGACCTGTTCACGAGACAGGCGAACTCGGACCCGAGACTCATTAGTCACCTTGGGTGCTTTCGTAGTGGCCGTCTGAGGTGATTTCGAAGGCTGAGTTTCAACAGGCTTTGGTGCGTCGAAACTAGGTCTTGCTGGTGATGTTGGTGGGGTGTCATTTTGTTTATTTGCATCAGCATCCGACGAAGGAGCCGAGCTTGAAGATACCGAGTCTGTCGGTTCACAAGGTTGCTCCACTTTGTGTGAATTCATGAGAGCCACGAAGCTGTCTATTGTAATCTTGCGCTTCACTCGTGGTTGGTAAGCGAGTTGTCTATTTCGGCTCATTCTTTGCGTTTCCCGTGCCATTTCTTCCAAAGCCTTTCGGCTTGCTTTGCGAGCCGGTCGGATCGTTTGGGTTAGTTGGTTGGCACTTTCTGGATCCTCATCACTTTCATTGTTGGCAATAATATCGGAGTTGAATTCCTTCATCTTCTCAAGTCTCGCGGCTCTTTTCTCCGCTTCGACTTTCTCTTTTTCCTGTCGTTCTTTACGCTTTCGCTCAACGAGGGCGAGAAATCGTGCATCCTTGGGTCTGTCGGCGGATGTGTCCTCTGCTGCCATGGGTTCTGCTTCACTTTCCTCCTCAACAAATAACGGAGATTCTGATCGTACGCGTGGACTCAATGACTCATTGCTTGTCGCGGAATATCGTCGTTCGTGTTCTTTTTCCTTCAAAAGACGCCGTCTGAAGGGGGCAGCAGTAGGCATGTCATCTTCCGAGGACTGGTTTCCATTGGAGGGCTGAGCGTTGGCAGTTGCGGCATCCGCAGATGGTGTGTGTAGAGTCTTTGCTATTCTATCGTAAGCTGTTTCTGCTGGTTCTGGTATTTCCGTACTTTCGAATTCCTGCAGTCGGGCGGCCATTCGCCCTCTTGGTGCAAGGACTGCAGCGTCCTCATCGTCATCATCTTCATCAAGGGCTGATGCTATTTTCTTCGAGACGCCAAGAGTGAAATTAGGGGCCGCAAATCGATGTGTTTTGGTGGTTGTCGTAATATCCTCGGTCTCCGAGTCGCTGTCAAACTGTGCAAGCATGGCTTTTATCTTTTGGCCTGGCGTTAGTATTTGTGCTGGAGAGACGCCCATGGACGCAGAGCGCGTCGAGCGTGGAGTGGATTGGGTAGACATTTCGACGTGCTATATAGATTAAAAGTTTTAGAAAAGAGATTGTGCAAGATATCGTGGTGTTATGCCCTTGTCCATTGGGGAGCAGGACACCAATTGTCTGAAGAGTAAAGAGCAGTGAGGCTGTTCCTTGCATTTAGTTACGGTAGAGATGGCAAGGCATGTTAGAGACGCGCCGCGTAACCCGCGTTCTTATCAGCGCGCTTCCCATTAGGGTGTCCTACCGTCACGTGCTGATAACCACAGCCCAAAACACCCACGAAAGGATTGAGGCACCGACGACGCGGAGATTTACTGGTAAAGTTCATCTAATTGTGTATGACGGCTGGATGATGGAACCCTCTTTTTTGCGTTGCCTATGTAAAATTTGAATGGATATGTGGAACATGAGACATGTCGTGTAGAAGCAACCACCTTTCTTGAGCGCCAAATGAACTCCTCTGTAATGCTGTTCCTCTAACCGTAAATGAATAGCAAATTGGATAGATGCTTCTATTGTACAGAAAAGTAGTAATCGTGAGATAAGGAAGAATAAATATCGGCGGATGCTTAGGATTGCCATGTACGGTATGTATGGTAAAAGAATGTGGAGATTAAAAGGGATAGAGGGCCGATTTGATGAATCCAAAAATCTCCAGAATCCGTCCAAAGAACGAGTATGTTCAGAAGCCAAGATCGAGATCACCGTCCAAGTCCAGGTCCAGAGCGGCAATGTTATCATCATCCATATTTCGGTGACGAATAACAGCGATACCTTTGGGCTTGGACTGGACTTTAGTGGGTGTGTTGCTGATTTGAGATGCGGAGGGAGACTCGGACTTTGGCACAGGCGTTCCGTTGCTGATATCGGCAGCGTTTTCCTTATTGGGCGTGCTGCTCACACTTGTGGTCACGTCGTGATAAGTCTTTGCGCGAGTCTTGACACGAGCAAAAGGATCTGCCGTAGCCTCTCCGCGCGCCACAGCTGCTGCATTCTTGCGATTCATGCGTCGCTCCTCAAGCTGTGCACGGCGGACATTCTCGCTGTTGAGTTTTTGGTTTCGGCGATTGAGCTCAGCCAGTCGCTGCTCCGGAGTCTGCTGCTTCTCAGGACGTGTCTTGTGGAGAACACCGTTGAAAGCAAGTTTGGAAGTGGTTTCCTTGGCGAGCTGAGCCTGGATATTCGCAGTTTCATCGTCGTTACCCTGCGCGATGGCTTCGTTCAGCCTTCTCTCCAGCTCAAACCGTTTGAGAAGTTTCTCGTTCGCGTTATCAGCCCCCTGCTTGCGTAATTTCTCTTCTAGCTCTTCGGGTGTGAATTTGTAGTTAATCAAATTGTTGATATCGCCAACTTTAGCAGCCAGCATGGACTTGGTCGGAACCTTGCAGTCTTCAACAACCATGGTCTGTCGCCAACGGTTGAATTCGGCCTTAGACACAGTCAGTAGGGCCCGCGTACATAGTTGATTCAGAACAAACCTCTGTAAACGGAGAGTCAGAACATTGAATAAATGGAAATTCGCGCTCAGCTTTTCCATGAACGAGTATGGCGTATTGATCTGTCACATAGGTTCGGCCGTTTGCTCCTTCGATTGCATAAGGTCGACCTTTAGTGAAACCTATGGATTATCAGTCGCAAGATCATGATTAGAAATTAACAGGCACATACTCTTGATGACACAAACCCGATATTCATTGAGACCAGTGTCTCGATTCGGTCCAATGTTGACTCGGGTAAAACAGTTTGCGAGAGCCGTCGCAAACGTAGGATGGAAACAGACGCTGGCAAAGTTACTGCGGCCTACGCGGACTCGCTGAACGTCCTTGAGCGTCGCGGGTGGATCGTCTTTCGGAATATCGGGCTGTTTAGGTGGGGTACGGCGCGATTTCTCCTCGTATTCTGCCTCGCTTTCCCCTTCAGCGTCATCATCCGAGTACGCTCCCTCCTCATGAGACGAGCTGCGGCCCCGGGCTTGTCGTGCATCTGCATCACGACGACGTTGCTCATCACGCTTGCCCTTTTGCTCTCGTTGTCGTTTGTATGCCTCGATTGCGTCAGAAGTCTCTCCTACACGACGTCCTCCCAAAGTAGTCTTCTGGCGGGAGCTCTTGCGCTGGCCTTCTTCTATATCAGTAGTGCTAGCCTTACGCTTTGTTCTCGACTCGGAGCGTGCTTGCTCGCGCTCGCGGGAAGCAAGAAGGCGGCGTAAAACTAAATCCTGGTTGTGACGATCAACCTGCTGGGATCGCTCTGACAGTATCTGCTCTCGTTCGATCTCTGGAAGAGCCATAATCTCCTTCTTGTCGTTGGCCGAGTAGTACAGCTTTTCGTATGGGAAAATGGGTCCATCGCCATCGATTTTCAAATTGGCATCATCAGCTTCAGACTCAGACATACTGGCAGAGCGCTCTGAGGCTAGTGATTCTGCTACAGATCTAAAATAGCAACAAGGACGATTAGAACACACACCTCACATTGATCAGTCCATGGTAAGACCGGCAGAACAAACTTACATTTCACCCTCTTCATCAGATTCATCTCGCTTCTGTTTCCTGGCCCTTCTCGCCGGCTTCGAGGCCTTTGCAGGTTTAGCGACACCCTTGCGTGCCATCTCTTTTGCTTTACTGGGTGGTGAATCCTTGTATTCGTCCTTTTCGTCGTCTTCTTCGCCTGATTCTCTCTCAGCGAGAGGGGATTGAGGAGAAGCAGGATCGGGTTTGGTTGGCGGGGAGGCGTCCTCTTCATCAGAAGAGTCGCCAGCCAGGGCGAGCAGTTCGTCATCGAGGCTAGTCATTTTGACGTTTGCGACTACTACAAAGTACCTATTGCCGAAGGTGAATATTGGAGTAGGGCAACGGAGACTTGCAGTTGTTGATCAGGACCTGGACGTTAGTGTCCAGCGCGCGAAATCCGGCGAAAGTGAAGGAGCGAGATCCTGCCGTGCGACTCAGTACATAAATCCAACAATGAGTTCTCTGGATATTAACGTTCCAGACATGTGCCCCAAAATGGCTGATCAACCAGGGTGGCAAAATCCTGGATGGAGTGAACTGAGCAACTTTGTCGCAAACAATGAACAATGTAGCGAAGTTAAACACTCGACGTTTGAGCAGGTGCTCTCAGGCAGCAAGGCATCCACAAGTCTTGGCCCAGCCGAGTCCGCCACCCGCTCCTTCTCGAACATCTTATTTATAGAAGACTACAACATTACGACAAGAACGCAGTGATTCTTAGTCCAATATCGAAACGTCCATCTCTTATGTAACACAAAATAGGACTAGGCAATCAATATGAATTCGGCTACGAACCCATTGAGGTCTCGCTGTGTTCGAGTTCCCCGCGCTGTCCTTTCCGCTCAAACACCGTTGTACTTGGACTTCCTTGCTCCAATAACCCTTCGCCACTCCTCTCGTCGATGTTTCTTTTTCAGCGCAAAGACTTCGTTGAAAGACGCCCCAGGGCCCTTAGAACTCGCTGGAAATGACCAATCACCACCTACAAAGCCTCGATATGTTCTTTCGCGAGCACAAAGAGAGTATCTGGATCGGGCATTGCGAGTCAACCAGGCGGGCGAGCTCGCTGCGACCCTTATATATGCCGCGCAGAAACCGCCCATTGTACGATCGCATCCCCACCTACGACCGTTAATGAAACACATGTATGACCAGGAAGCCGTGCACTTTTCCAATTTCAACCACTTGGTCGCAAAGCATCAAGTGCGGCCCACGGCTATGTATCCGATCTGGGAAGTTGCTGCTACGTTTTTAGGTTGGTCAACAGCAGTCATGGGACGGGAGGCAGCAATGGCTTGCACAGAGGCAGTGGAGACGGAGATTGGCACGCACTACAACGAACAGGTCACTACAATCATGGGGTGGATGAGAGAAGCCGAACAACGCGGAGAGGAAGTGGATGAAGAAATCAAAGACTTATTAGCACTATTGAGAAAAACACGCGATGAGGAGCTGGAACATCTAGACCATGCTGTCGAAAACGACTCCAAGGAAGCGAAGCCATATGATCCTTTGGTCAACATTATTCGAAGTGGATGCAGGGCAGCGATCAACATCAGTGAGAGAGTCTAACTCTGTGCGTTCGGTATTATGGTCGATTCTTGTTGATGCGACTTGCTACTATACGATATCAAATATGTCTCATTACTCGCCTAATTACGTCGCACTAGATTAATCGTCGGTCTTTCGAGGGCATGGAAAACACCGGAGTACATGGAGTAAAAAGGCTACTCTTTCCAAGGCGCATGACCTACCAGCTCATACGATAATGTTTTACAGTCATGTCCGACAACCTGAGATATTTGTACGGCTGTTAACAAGACATTCGTTAGGTCGAAGAGAGATTCGTTGACCTTTTCGATTTTACGCAAGCCATCCTTCATCTGGGACGGTGTTAAATATCCCAGTCTGCACCGCGAGATTTGTATAATATAGACAATCCACTGTCATCATTCCAACACATATTACTGCCACACATCTCATGTTCGCGAGCGGGAGGCTTGCATCGTAATATAAACACCACACCTAAAGTGGCGTGTGCTGTCAAAAAGAAATAACAAAGATAATTGCATTTGTGGAAAATTGCTGCGCTTATTCATCCGGAAAACATCTCGAGATTGCCGTCCAAAAACTTACCAGGTTAGACGCGATGATATCTCGAAGTGCAAGTATTTGTTCGCACATTCCTGTTGCTATGTAACGTCCAGAGACCAGCCACAATGGTACTTTGTGACCTGCAGCAGAATTTTATATGATTGTGTCGTAGTATCAATCGCTCTTCTCTCTCGTCAAGTGATCTGTTCTCTTTTGAATCTGAAAGCCGGCACATTGAGGTGTGATATGATTATGACAGGCCCGAGTCGAACATTTAATTAATGCCTTTGATTGGTCTTTCAGGTAGTGGAATCACTCCCATCGCAGACGCAGCTACGTTGTATGAACTCGGATTCTAGACCTAGTCCAATGAACGACCAGGATTCAGCTGAGAATCGAGATATTGTTGGAATTGGTCCATCCTGCCTTTGCTGCATCTTGCTAAAAAAGCAGCTAGCCCAGCCACTTTCATTAGATTGCCGAAATAGGCAATTCCATGCAAATCGCGTGAACTGCGGAGCATCTAAATCGCTTGTAAACTCCGGACTACGTATCTACAGAGCCTTGTGGGTCATCAGGTGTTCGCGTCTTGAACGTCTGCAGAAACGAATCCACTCCTATACGTGTTCCTGTGCATTTCGGGCCATTCGTTCCCCTGAATATCGCCGGACCTAAACCGTGGCTTGCGCCTTCGACCTCACGCCAACTTGTCAAGTCAACTGGTGATAAAAACTCTTGTTCTCAAGGGTTTTGATTTCATGACTTGCCTGGAACAAGTGCGCTCATATACCGGTGACTTGAGGCGCGAAGTGGTGATGCGGACGGTATAGATTCGGGATACTAAATTCAGACTTTCATGGACCAAGATTGGATGGGGCTCCAACACGATTCAAAGCGCAGAAAAAGAAACAAAATGGACCGCAACTAAAATTTAGTCGCAAGAGCCCCTCACACTCCCTAAACACAAGTCTTCGGCAGACCGGAAATTCAAAAGAAATGAAATAGTTCATGGTAGTCCAAGGTTATTCTGGTAACGGTTGCTTCATTAATATCAAGCATCCCTTGCGTTGCTATTCTCGTCGACTGATCTAAGGTTCCCGACCCATAAACAGAAATAATTTGCACGAACGACTACGGCAGCAGCAATGGGTAATACGACAAGTGCCGTAGCTCAGCAATGCTTACTGAACGCCGTGGGAAGGGACGCGTCTCTTGTCGCTTTTCCGACAGCACTGCTATATGAATCTGTCGATGTCAATCCGTACAACCTGGATTATCCAGTGACGCCAGCGGCTGTGACGTTTCCTGAGTCTGCCGACCAAGTAGCTGCTATCGTTAAATGCGCCGTGGATGCAGATGCTAAGGTGCAAGCAAAAAGTGGCGGTCATAGCTATGCTAACTATGGTAGGTCTATAAAATGGTGTCCATTGCGTAGGGTACATTCTTAGATGGAGTAGCGGCGCTCACTCAACTTTTCTCAGGTCTTGGAGGCGAAGACGGCGCAATCGTCGTCGATATGAGAAATTTTCAGCGATTTTCATACGATCCAACCACCCAATACGCAACTATCGGTGCTGGAACATTGCTCGGGGATATTGATACGAAACTTCACGATGCCGGCAACCGTGCTATGACTCACGGCACCTCGCCCCAGGTCGGCATCGGTGGTCATGCCACCATCGGGGGACTTGGTCCAACTGCTAGACAATATGGAATGGCATTGGATCATATCGAATCTGTCCAAGTTGTGTTGGCCAATTCCAGCATTGTAACTGCGTCAAGTACCGCATACTCCGATATCTTCTATGCTATTAGAGGCGCTGGCGCAAGCTTTGGTGTCGTTACCGAATTCACAGTTCGTACAGAGGCTGAGCCAGGCATTGCGGTCCAATATCAGATAACATTCAGTCTTGGAGACACAAGTTCACGTGCCAACACATTCAAGGCGTGGCAACTATTTATATCCGATCCCAGCCTACCTAGGGAATTTTCATCTCAACTTGTCTTAGCCGAAGACATACTATTGATTGAGGGTGAATTTTTCGGGTCGCTCGCAGATTTCGAAGCGCTGCAATTGGAGAGCAAGTTCCCTTCCAACCAAGGCTACAACGTCACTGTGTTTGATGACTGGCTTGCTCTGGTCGGCGCTTGGGGTATTCAACTAGGCGAAGATCTCGCCGGAGGAATTCCAGCGCACTTCTACAGCAAATCACTTCCCTTCACCAACACGACTCTTATCCCGGATGACGTTGTCGATGAATTTTTCGAGTATATCGATACAGCCGACAAGGACACACTGCTATGGTTCATTATTTTCGATCTTGAAGGAGGAGCAATTAGCGACGTGCCCGTACACGCAACCTCCTATGGTCACCGAGATGCTTTGTTTTGGCTGCAATCATATGCTATCAACCTGCTTGGGCCCGTGTCCGCCACGACAAGCACCTTTTTGAATCAAGTCAATAACGTGTTTCTCACTGGTATGCCCGATGCGACTTTCGGCGCCTACCCGGGATATGTCGACCGAGAATTGACAAACGGACCGGAACAATACTGGGGCGCGAACTTGGAGACACTTATAGAGATCAAATCCGCTGTCGACCCTCGGGACACTTTCCACAATCCACAAAGCGTCCCATTGCAATGAATTGTTCATGCCCAGCTCGATCCAGCGTTGAAAGTGGAACAATTTAAATATTTGTATATCTGTCTGAACCATACTTGTCATTCGAGTCAATCATGTTGAGAGTTTCTGTTGATAGATTCGGGAACAATTCCTTTTCTTCTATCTATTGGGTATGAGTCCACGCGGGAGATCTGTACGCATATTGCGAGTAATGCTATTATATATTAAAAGTCCTCAGTTCATGACAGGCCTCCAGCCGCGTCGAGGAGTAAAGCTCTCGACGCTCTCATCTTGAAGAACGTCGTTTCCAGTTCGTCCTGTCACCACACTCCGTTCAAATTCCGGCCCGCGGACGTAGAAAGGTTCAAAGCCCAATGCGTCCTGATCAGGGGACGACGACAACCTTCTATTCCAGATTTTGCTTTTGCCATCACGAACAAATCCACTGTTTGCCCGATCTAGTGTTATGAACCACCGGCGTTGATGGATAGAGCCAACAGAATTGACTGCCCCTGGATAGGCATTGGTGAGACGCGTCCGAGCGTCGGAGTTATGCTCTGACCCCGAATCTGATGCTGAGTGAGATCCGTGTATATCGTCTCCGTCATGGTTGTTTGTATTTTTGGCGACTGAGTCTAGCCGTTTGCCGTCAGCCCTTTCGGGTGATGGACTCCGTGACGTGGAAGGCGTTCTGGTCTTTTTGATAAATCCAGGATTTGTATGTCGCCGTCGACGCTTCTGAGTGATGGGCCTCTTCCTGGCAGCATTATCATCTTCCATGGAGAGACGAAGTGATATAGTGTAATCTTTTGGCAAGCGAGTACCGTGCAGCCGTAGGCGGATCTTACGCTGTTATTGTCGTTAGCTTCGTTCCTCTATAGAGCATCAGTTTCGAGATAAGTACACTTTGAAATGCTTCTTTGAGCTTTTGGCTCTCAGATGGGCGTTGTTTATTGATGGCTATTTCATCGGAAATTCTGGTTATATCGGACGCCGAATCGTCCGTCTCGGGAAAGTTCTCCGTGGCATGATACGGCAGAACTTCATATTCTCCGGTATCCCATATGATCATACTCCCGGTATTACTAGACGCTGTCTCAATCAAATGATTCTATTTGCATCGTGAGCTTGTATTTCATCATTGACGGGTTTCCGTGCTCACCCATAGGCAATGTACTCTAGTCTCCGTGGCATTGCGGTTTATTCTACGACTGTTTGGATTCCCAGGCAAGCCATACATGATCGCCCAGCTTAACGAGCTCGTTTCAGAAAATTGAAGTCTCAGATCATAATGCGGCCCTGCAATCGGATGGTCGTGTTGATGGATCACGAAGTGGCAGCCATTTTCATGCTGATTCCTCGAATATAGGTCAATCCAATCCTTGACAGGTAGCCTACTTCCTTCTGGAGATTTCGGCAGTGGCCGTGCTACCACAGCAAGCCTCGCCGAGAACAGCTCCACGGGGTCTCCAGCTTTCACCTCCCCAGCTTCAACGGCAGCGAGACTTAAGGCATTTGTATCATCTTTGCCAGATGTGTTTGATGAGTAGGTCTCCACCTTTGGCGTCGTCTTCTTTAGACGCGGTGGAGATACCGAGGCAGTCAAGCTTGACAGTGTCGGCGGAGTACGAGCGCGAGCCTGACCGATCTCTCCATTCCTCTTGACTGGTCGATCCTTCTCAGGCGACTGAACGCGCTTCATCTTCCATGCGCCAATCACTCAATCACTCAATCACTTAATCACTCAAGCTTTTCACCTTCAAAGCATCAAATAAGCACATTTTCCAGGTGTTGCTATAGAAAGAACATGCTGACAAGGACATCGATATCTTTGATCTAGTCCACCGTACTTTGGAGAAAGAAATTGACGGAGTTCAACTTATTTCTGATATGACGCACTCCCTTCTCACAGGCGGTGGCAGAAAAGACACCTGGCAACCCTAACAACCCCAACAGCTTTGAATGGTTTAGCCTAGCCTTAGCCTCGAATGCTCTACCATTTCACATTGGAATCTGTACAATGCTTTGACCAAAAGATGCTAATTTTAAAAAAGGTTGATCAATCACTTGTCCCGAAGGAGGTATGACTACACTCGGATTGTGCTGCCGGTATGTTCTCAAAGAATTTGACAGGAAATATGATATATCCATTCGGATTCTGACGATGATAACCTGCCTGCGATTGTGCATCAATGTGTTGAAGATGAAAGTTTGCTACAACTTTGGAGGCTCCCCAAAATTCAGTCTACGCATTGAATCATCATGTAATCTGGTTGGCATGTGAGAGTACTTCTTTGCACCGTTGTAGTGGTACTTATTCGGCGACAAGAATGTAGTTATTCTCGTCTTCACACAAGGTATTAGCATTGGCTACAGAGTGAGTGGTACATTTGATCAAACAATATTACCTATAAATGCTTGCGGCTACCTAGAGCTAGGCCCAGTCTTTATAGAGACACATAAAAAGGTCATCGTCCTTGAAAGGGACAAAAAGCATGGAACGAATTGCATTACTTCCGAACCTCTCAACCACGGTACTCATGCGATCATATTAATCTCTCGTACTTGTGCACGCTCGAATTCTTCGTCGCCACCCGCAATCTCTTGCCCCAGAGATATAGCGGGATAGCCAGCAGCATAGGAGTTATCGTAAAGGCAAACCAAACCATAAGCGGCGTGATATAACCGTCCTTCTCGATCATCGGCGGTACCCAATAAGTCATGCCGAAGCCTGTAGTATTCTTGAGGACCGTGGCCACGATCATGATCTCGCCGGAGATAGGCTTGTAAGAATCCACAGCATAAGCAATTGCAATTGCTGGAACCGTCGTCATCGTCATGCCTGCTGCGCCGTAGCCAATTATCACGAGGACAGGCCAAGGCCATCCGTCACGCATAGCAACGCCGCCTATTGCAGTTCCAATAACCGAGATCGTGACGAACGGAATCAATGCTGGAAGCCGCATTTCCGCTTCTCTCACGCCATTGTTCTTCGCTGTCGCCCTTTTAACAACCCAGTCGGAGAATGGGCCGGCGGTTACCATACCCATGAACGCACCGGCCGCGAAACCAAAATTGGCAAATCCCACCTGCGACGTGGAGAACTTATAAGGGGGAGAGCCAAGAATGGTCGTCTCCGTGAGGTTCCAGAAAAGGACCATATTCGCACCTCCCATGAGATTAAGAGCGGCAAAAAGCACGATAGGGAAGCAGGCCACGCGTACAGGTACCACAAAGTCACGGGCAAGAAAATATTTCCAGCGATTATGAGGACGTTGTATCAGAAGATATTGTTTTACGCTTGGGCGGCCTTTCCGCACAGTTTTGGTGTCTGCGAGCATTTCAACATGCATAGGAGCTTCCTCGATTTTACTGCATGGATCCGCCCCTTCAGCGCCGGATTGTGACAAAGGGATACTTTGTGTTGAGACTGACTGTTCGCGATTGTATTTCGTCTCAGGGAAGAACACCAAGAGGAGGATCAGGTTGAATGCGATTAAACCAGTAGAAAGCCAGAAAAAGCTTCGCCATCCGTGTCTGGGAATATGTCAGTATCGTCAAGTACCAATACCTGACTGGAAAGCGAGGTCGTACCTCTCTGCGATGTTTCCCGAGATGACCGGTCCAATGAACGCTCCCAAGGAGAGTGATGCACTGAAAGGACATGCATTAGATCCTGCTTAGTGAAACAATGATTGCAACAATCTTACAAATAAATTCCCATCCATAGCCCCCGCTCGTGAAGAAAGAACATATCGGCGACGACTTGGACCATCAATGTTTCACTAGGCGCAGCGGCGATGCCGATGACAGCCCGCGAAGCCATAAAGCTCCCATAGGACTTTGCAACGGCTTGCCATATACAAGTGACCAAAAAGAGAACCCCGAATGTGAGAGCAGCCGCTCGACGTCCGAATACATTTGAGAATGGAATCACAATGAAGTTGGAGAATCCGAGTACCATGACGGTCACTCCAGTGATCAATGGTACCTGCGTTTCAGATAAGGCGAACGTTTCCGCAAAAAGAGGGAACATTGGAGACATGGAGAGTGCCGAGGTCGTTGTAAGGAACGTGTACAGTGCAAGTGATGCACCGGCGAGCGCTGCCAACTGTTACAATTGTGATCCCAGCGTGGCAAGTCAAAGTCGAGAGGTAAGATAGTAATCACCTTTGCGCCATCCCGACCAGTTCAATGGGTCGGCGGGATCATCGCTTGGTTGTGGAAGGAGACTGTTGCAAGGTTAATCAGCGGAAGTGTGACGAGAACTTGATCGTCTTACATGACACCTCTGCCACTCATCTGGTCAACATCGTGGTCTCTATCTTGCATGATTTCCGTCCCCGGAATCGTCTCTTCGACCCGAGCAGGGAAGGGTTGACTCTCTGAAGGTCTCTCCATGGCATCTACCAAAAGTCGTGAACAAGATCAAAAAGTCCGGATCGATCCTTTGACTATTTGTGAGACAGGTTCCCCGGTCGAACTTCTCCATACTATTTATCTAAATGCAAAAAGTACGGGGTGCGCCGTCCGGGGTGATGCGGACTCATCCCTCACTCTCTCCACATCAATCTGGGGAATCCCGGTCAGAGTCTTCGTTCTTTTTTTCAGCCGACGGGACACCCGGCGGACATCCCAGCGGGAGTGGACTCGGTGGAGCACCGCTCGCGTCCTCGGCAACTTTCGCGTGCGCACTTACACTTATTGACTCGATACAGAACAGACTTACTAGTCATGTCCCCAGGTAGTCGAAGCTATTCATCCATTAGTCGATGCGGAGTACGCAATCTCATATAGAACACTGGTCCCAAATCCAACCTTTGGTCCTTTTGCATGCGATAATATTGCTTCCTGAATCTCCTATACCAGTACCCGGTTCAATTCCCTGGATAACCATCCCCTCACCTTGCAATATGAGTACAATCGGTGGCATCCCAGTTATATTTCGCCCGGCCAACAATGACCTTAGTAAAAGCTGGCTTGGATTTGAACCTAGCACACGCGTGCTCTCTAAGGGATGGAGGAAAGACCCGGAGCGGCGCGCATTGCCTGAGGATATAGTGTTCGAAAAAGATATAGCAATCCCCATGAGAGACGGAGTTGTCATTCGAGCTGATGTCTTTCGACCTCCGTCCGCCAGCGTAGAACACCCGGTCCCAGCGTTATTGGCATGGAGCCCTTATGGAAAAGAAGGGAATGGTGCGTATGATTACCCGTACACGGCTTTGTGGTTCTTTACGTGTTGACTGCATATCATGAAAACAGGATTCCAAAGCCTGGATGCCGTGCCATTCCGCACAGGTGTTCCAAAGAGTTGGACGAGTGATCTCGAAAAGTTTGAGGCGCCCGATCCGGCAGAATGGTGTCCAAGAGGGTATGCAATCGTGAATGTAGACCCTCGCGGAGTTGGTGATTCCGAGGGAGACATATTTACCATTGGATCACAGGTAACGCTGCGCAGTGTCCCTTCGTTTCGTCATTCCTAACCAAGTGTAGGAGGGTCGCGATGGTCATGATACGGTCGAGTATATCGCCTCGCAGAGCTGGTGCAATGGCGCTATTGCATTCGTGGGCAACTCGTGGCTCGGGGCCTCTCAATGGTGCGTTTTGGTTCCCCCCTCAGTACTCAAGGGATATACTCGTGTATCCAAATGTACTCATAGCTATGTAATAGGCATATTGCTGCCGAGAAGCCTCCTCATCTGAAAGCTATTGCACCCTGGGAAGGATTCTCTGACCTGTACCGCGAGCTTATTTGCCGAGGCGGCATCCCTAATCCTTTCTTTTTTGACTATCGGTCTCATGGATACTGCGGTAAGCTAAAGTGAGCACAAAAGGGTCTCAGATTGAACACGCTGACAGGCTCTAAAAAGGCAAGAATCAATTAGAAGATCTGTGCGCTATGATTCGGAAACACCCTTTGTACAATGGATATTGGGATGACAAGCGCGCCAAGATCAAACAGATCGACGTCCCAATGTATGTGTTGGCGAGTTTCTCCTCCGGAATCCACACTGAAGGCTCGCTGAGAGGATTCTTGTTCTCATCCTCAAAGGAAAAATGGTGCGTATATGTTCCGCTGCTGACCGAGTACAAAAGGAATATTAGTAATAGAAGATTGATTTGTATTCGTGATGTGATATCAGGCTCCGCATTCACCACACTCAAGAATGGCACGATCTTTATCAGAAGTCATCTAATGATGATTTGCAAAAGTTCTTTGACAAGTACCTCCGTGGCCACGACAATGGCTGGGAGAAGACGCCCAAGGTGCGACATTCGTTGCTAGGCTATAACTGCCCGTCGATAATCGACCGTCCCGAAGTGTCGTACCCTCCTCCTGTCGACCACACCACGCTGTTTCTCTCATGCTCCACCAACACTCTTGAACCTTCGCAAAAGCAGCCCGAGTCTACATCATCCATGGCTTACCGATCTGACTCCTGGGACGACGACGGCGCGCATTTCACTTTCAAATTCACCCAATACACTGAGTTGATCGGCTTTTCCAAAGTGAGGCTATACATGTCATGCGCCGAAACTGATGAGATGGATGTGTATGTCATAATCCGAAAACTCGACGCACAGGGCCGGGCGCTCTTGCATTGCAATATTCCACATGAGGACTTACCACCAGGAACCAAGGAATCAGACGTCCCCGATCTAAACATTTTCAAATATGTTGGCCCTAATGGACGTTTACGTGCCTCTCATCGAGAGTTCTCCGAGACAGATCCTTACCTGGATAACGACCAGCACAAGGTATTTTATCCAGCGAATATATATCGTGCGCATGACTCTGAAGATAAAGTCCCCCCTGGAAATGTTGTATGCTTGGAAATTCCCTTGTGGCCTTCGGGAATGATCTTTCAAGCTGGAGAGGCGTTAAGATTGGAGGTGAAAGGGCACGAGGTCTGTTTGCCAGAATTTCCTGCCTTGGATCGTGTTCCGACGAATTTGAATCGTGGAAAGCATGTAGTATACTCAGGAAAAGAGTACCCATCTTCGGTCACGTTGCCTCTTGTCGAGAATCGCGAAGCATAGGCGAAGGGAACACGGACTACTCAATACAATACTAAGAACTGAGAGATTGATCATAGCGTGTAATAAAGCATGGCCTGGATATGAGATGTGTTTCCGGATTCAGCTTTTCTTTCAGAAGGATTGACTATGCTTGATAATCGTCTCAACGCAACCACAGCCTTAAGTACTAGCTTTGTATGATTTGTTCGACTCATAGCTTGGCCACTCTACTGTTATGTCGATTAACAATGATGATTGAAGCACCTTCCCCAAAATCTCACAAATAGGATCAAATCTGAAAAGATACTATTAAGTGTCCTTTGAATGGTGAAACTAGTCGACGTATACCTAGCCTCGGGTTTGAGCTTAAATATGTATGCCAAGGTCCACTTGAACAGATTCTGTTACATGTCGAGTCTACTTCTACTGACTACCTCATAGATTGTCCTCTCATGCTCCTAATTCATCCAAGTGATGCGCCCACTCGATCCAGAACATAGCCTGTTGACTGTCGTCATTTAAAAACGCCATATCCATCCAGTCGCCGCTATAAGTTGCTTCATTGTCCTCCGATACAAGCAAACCTTCTGCAGGGAGCATGTTGTTTGCTGATGAGGAAGACTCTTTCCATGATGGTCTATGTCGCAGATTTCCGGTTCCCGATATTGGAGTGCTTTCAGGATGAGGTGCCACTTTCTGAGATGTTTTCCTTGCGCGTGCTAGGGTCTTTTTGATAATCAAAGTGGCGTTCCGCGTAACGACACAGTCCTCCATTGCCTCCAGAACCGCAATGGCTCGATCGATTTGTGCGAATAGTAGAGCCAATGCTTCATTAGTCTCGGCAAAGCCGTGGAAGATTGCAGTCAGGAGAATAGTGGCTGCAAACATGGTATATGTGGAATTGTACCACCTGACGAAGTAGAGGATGTTAGCTCAGGTATACTAAAGCTTTTTCGTATTGACAATTCAGATGTGTTGACGATGCGAATCAGATCTTACCAAGTTTGAAAGAAATTATCGGATCTAAAAGTATCATAGATAAGGTCGATTGTGTGACCTGCCGAGTCAATGCATATTTGCTGACATTCGCGAACTGCTAGTTCTATACTCTCGCCGATTGCTTCCGACGTCATGAACTTGCCGTGGATTATCATGCGAAGGTTATAGTACCCTGAGTATATAGTCAATCATATGCATTCAATATATTGGCATCCTACGAAACTTACTGATCATCAATACAACTGACTGCTTTTTCGTGTAGCTACCAGCTTGTTTCAGTCTTGGCTTTAGAGACGACCTTTCTGAACTCTCACTTGGCCGGAGATGTGCAGGGAGCGCTTGGGCCCAAAGACTCAGTACGGTATCGAGCTCTCGAGCCCGAAAGACTTTCTCTTGCGTGGAACAAGGTACGGTGTATAACAGAAGACTAACTCTCCTCATTATCCTCGATAGCTCCACCATACAAGGGATTATCTGCAGCATTTCTGAGCTAGTATTCGAGTTGTTGCTTCCAAACGATGCCGCTGGTCCAGGGATGGTTTGTGTGTGATATTCGTCAGGCCCTAAGCTGTCCGGCCGGCCCAGCGCAAAACTTGTTTGTCTAAGACTGTTTAGCATGATAATTTTGACAGAACAAGCAGAGACTCACATGTCAAGACAATACACGGCCCTGATACAGTCAATCGTAATTTCTTCAATGTGTGTAAAAGTGTTCAAGGCTAGCTTACCACCATGTCATTGCTGCTGTGATTGATGATCCGGAATTGGGGCGTTGTTCGTCAGTCGACCTATTCAGACCAATTGCTAAAGCGGTTCGAGTTGCTTGTCCGGAATAGAGATAGGCCACTTTGAACGGAGGCATTAGTATAATATTATTATCTGACCGTGGGGATCATACCATGCGGATTCAGCTCGTGCTGACAAACTTTGCCCTAACACATATTACGGTTACATCTAGACAAGTAAGGGATGGACATCGTTGATAACTCACCATCATGTAGTAGCACTGGACCATCTCCAGATCTGTACCCGAGCAAAGCTGAGTAACAATGCTAACGGCTTCGTTAAAGAATTGTCGACTCCACGAAAACCGATCGGCACCATATATTTCGCGTACATCCCAGTCCATCACCAAACTGCCCAAACTTAGCGTTACATAATAAAGTGCAACAAATGATCGTGGTTGTTTCTCCGATTTATCAAACCAAAGATCTTCACAGCGAGCCAGAAAAACTTCTTCATCGAAGATTGGCTGGACATTATGGATGTTGTTGAAATATGCTTCGATGAATCTTCTGGCTACTCGAAAATGGAACCGGTCATTGCTCCCTTGAATCGGCCCCGAAACAGTGCTGGGCGTGGTATAAGGCCGGAAACTAGTGTTATGGAGCAATGAAGCGAGCGATCTTTCTGGATTGCCAGTGATGTGCTCAGTGATATGATCCCCGGCAATATTATCGACGTGGCGCAGAAACGCTACGGATGATGAAGCACCATAGTACTCCAGGTTTTTGGTATGGGAATTTGTATCGATAATGTCGACGGCAGAGTCTTGCGAAGTCAATCTCGGCTGGTGGTGTTCCGTCGAGAATCTATATGGTTCAAGATGCTGGGGGAATGGTGACGCTTTTGCCGGGAAAAGTGCTCCTTGACCTCTACTGCTGCTCATTGGAGGTGATCCAGACTGCGATATTGTTTGTTGTAGTCTTTCGGTTGAGATGTCTTCTCCATGTTGATGACTTAAACTTTGTACTGGTAGGGCTTCAGATTCTGCTGTAAGCGGAGACTTTTCTACGTTTTGCCTGCATACAATGTCAGTTGCGTTGAAAACCGGTATGTCTTGGGATGTCGTTTGAACATACGACAGAGCTCGTCTTTTCTCACGATGCGGCCGCGTATACACACACTCTAGATCATGCTCTACTCGTAAACATGAATTAGAGCCTTGGTCTGGAATCAACGAGTTACCACAGCGGCTTACCAACGCAGTAGATGCACGGTAGCTCTTCATTACAACGATTCTTCCTCTGGCGGCATGTGACGCATGCTTGCAGTGCTCGAGGTCTTTTTTTGTCTGACTTTTGCATCGTCCACGACTTCCAAGAAAACAACGAATGGAGTTAGACTCGAGTGACGTACTAAGGGTGAATATCTTGCCGATGAAACAAGAGACATGAATGCCTTCAAGATAGATCCGACAACTAGCCTGGAATTACGGGCATGTATCACGTGGTTACAATTTGACAACTGAACGCTGAATACGGATCGTTTGCGCCACGATACGTAACGTTACCGGTATTTAGGACGTTATGTTAGTCCCGACATGGGGCCCCGGCCATCTAGCCGAATTCCGAAAAGGCGGGGTAACGGTAATAATCATGTCGCAACGACGTACTCCGTATTGTTATGGGGTAACAATGAAATGGTATCACGGACATACATACTCTTCTTCCAATTGTCTTCTGTTGCTCTGAAAGCATCTATGATGCTATTGTCGAGTGAAATAGTATTCTTATACATATACTTCGGGCTATGGTGTGACACCTGGATGAGTCAATTGAGCTGACAAGTTGTAATAATTGTCCAAACTCTCGAGAACCTGTGATATAAACTAGACTTCGCCAGGATTCTTGCGATCAAGTCTAGGGATTGACATGAATACAAGGTTATGTGTTCTGATATGTCGAACCTGTATAATACATGAAACTCAAACCTCGACCATTCCTCAGAAGCCAATGGGGAAAAAGCTCAATACTTGAAGCAAATTTCAGAGAGGCGCAATTATGGGATGAAGATTTAAATTTAAGACAACTTCTTCTCATCAAACAGTGATTTAAACAGAAGAATTTGCAGGCGGAGGCTTGAAGAGATCCTTAAGACTACCCCAGCTTTCCTCGCTATATTGGGGTTGCACCTTTTGACATGATTTCAAGCCCCAATCCGTAATGCCTATCATATAACAACTTTCGAACATGAAGGCCATGCTTCCGACACCAACCTTCACCGGAACAAGCTCCTCATTACTCGCCTTTTCAAACGCACCCGAGTCGGGCCCATGACTGCTCATGCAGTTGTGCAGACTTGCGCCGGCAGCCTGGAAGCCACCCTTACCCCCTTCCTTGGCAATATAAGAGCCGTGAATCAGTCCCATGAATTCACTCATACAGTTTCGATGATACGAAGGAGGTCGGAAGGTGTCCTCTGCCACTAGCCAGCGTGGAGGGAAGATAACAAAGTCGGCGATTGCAGTGCCAGGATGCGCGTTTGACGTGGCGGTGAGAACAGTATTTAGTGAAGGATCTGGATGATCGTAGCTTATCGTTCCTATGGTATTAAACCTGCCCAAATCATACTTGTACGGATAGTACCGTCCTTCCCATGCAACAACATCGAATGGCGTGTGCGATTGCTTTCCGCAAAACAATTGTCCACGGAATTTGTTGTATAATTTCCACTCCGATCTTGTATCATGCTCGTAAGCAGCTATGGGGATCTGGAAGTCCCGAGCGTTGGCAAGGCAATTTGATCCTATAGGTCCAAGCTCAGGAAGCTGAAAGTGTCCGTTGTAAATCTCCAGTATATATCCCCTAATAGGTTCGTCATTGATAAGATCAACCCGATACCGAATTCCCCGAGGAAGAACACAGATTTCATTTGGGCGTACGAGAAGACGGCCCATTTCGGTCTGAATATCTAGTGCCCCGGTCTGTGGGACAACGAGCATATCTCCATCTGCACTGTACATGGCAGTCTTTTCCGCCATAGACTTGGTAGCACCGTATATATAGTATGCAACGCCATTTTTTAAGGCAGGGTCACCTGCTCCGGCGATCATATGAAGGCCTTCGATCCAGTCTACGTCGGCGTTGATATCGAAAGGATCCCATCGACTTTGATTCGGGACGTAGTTGAAATTGGCTTGCAATCGGTCTTCCGAGGAGATGGGTTCAAAGGAGCTGTGCGCAGCGGATGGTATGATGCGGTAAACCCAGGTTTGCTGGTTTTCCCAGCGTGGCGCAGTAAAAGCAGTGCCCGATATCTTCTCCGCATACAGTCCATAAGGACATTTTTGCGGTGAATTCTGCCCGATGGGTAGTGCGCCCTTGATGGCTTCCGTTCTGTTTCGTCCTCAGTATGACCGCACCTGATTTTGTCTTGATGGGTGTCTTACTCTAGGTTAGCCTGGAAACCCGTCTGGTACTCGTACTTTTCGGGTAAATTGAACTGGGTGAGAGGCATGATGATAGACTTAGGGGAAAGGCTACAACATAAACTTTTGGCTTTCCCGAAAAGTAGGACTTGTACAAGAGAGCCAACTATTTTGGATTATATAGAGACACTTTCATTCAAATGCAATAAGGTCATACAACAGCTTGCGTCTTCGCCGTGTTGGTATCGAGAGACGAGGGGTTATGGCACCGGCTCATCCGCCGGATGTTCTCAGATTGCGGGGAGGCCGAAACAATGGCCATGTTCGTTCGCGCTTCAAATTTAAGGTATCCTATGTGCTGAAGAGTGTGATTTTCTGTTCTTTTCTGCCAACTTAACTTCAAGAAAGATTTACTATTACTTTTTTCGGAATCGGACAGTACTAGCAAGTTTTCTTATTTTGTTCAGCAACATTTCGGTTAGACAACTACTTTGAAGATGACTTTCGAAAGCTGGCTAGACATTCCCAAAGGGTCGCCCTTCTCTCTTGTAAATATACCTTTTGGTATAATCACACCACCAGGCTCAGCTAAGCCTCATGCTGGCATTGCCATCGGAGACCATGTTCTTGACTTGCATCATTTTGCGATCCACGACGGCTTTTCGGGGCTCAAAGACTTCCCACCATCGCAAGCAGCACTGTTCTCTCAGCCAACGCTGAATGACTTTGCTTCTGCCGGTCAAAAATTCCACAGCGAGATTCGACGATATCTGCAAAATGTATTTACAAAAGACACTACTTTATCGCATGTCCTCAAGGATAACCAAGCTGCACGAAGCTCCGCCTTATTCCGCCGAGACGAAGTGACGGTTCATCTTCCCATGAAGATCGGCTCTTACACAGACTTTTTCGCCGGCAAGAATCACGCATACAATTGCGGCTGTATATTTCGTGACCCTCAGAAAGCCCTTCAGCCGAATTATCTTCATCTCCCTGTTGGATATAGTTCAAGGGCGTCGTCAGTTGTACCTTCGGGCACGCCAATTCGACGACCTTTAGGCCAATACTTGAAGGCAGGCGATGCCGTATCGAGCTTCGGTCCCTGTCAAAAACTGGATATTGAATTAGAATTGGGGGCTTTGCTTTGTAAAGGCAACACAATGGGAGAGCCCATTGACGTCAATGAGGCGGAAGAATATATATTCGGTTTCGTACTTCTGAACGATTGGTCAGCCAGAGATATTCAGGCTTGGGAAGCTGTCCCCTTGGGCCCTTTCAACGCCAAGAACTTTGCATCAACCATTAGTCCTTGGGTCATTCTGAAAGATGCTCTCGAGCCGTATCATACTCCAGGGATTCCTAACGAGACGAAACTGCATCCTTACTTGCAGGAGACACGCCAGGATAACGTCTTTGACATCAATTTGGAGGTGGAGGTGAAAAGTAAGTTGCCCGTGGATATACCTCGCCCATGAGCCAGAGCTGACCAGCTGTCAAAGCTGCCGACGGACAAGTTGCGACCTTTACACGAACAAACGGCAAGAATTTGGTATTCTCTTTTGCACAAATGCTTGCGCACCATACAGTAGGCGGTTGCCCTATGCAAGTCGGCGATCTGATCGGCTCGGGTACCATTAGTGGCACCGAGCCGGGGAGCGTTGGCTCGTTCCTCGAGGCTTCAGCTGGTGGCAAACAGACAATAGAGCTTTCAAGCGGCGTCAAAAGGACCTTCCTGGAGGATGGGGATAGCATCACCATTCGCGGTTGGTGTGGTGAAAAGAGTACTGGCTTGGTAGGCTTCGGAGATTGTGAGGGCACGATCATATCTGCCCGCAAAGTTTAGTGCATACCAGTCTCGAAACCTCAAACTCGGCTTCATTCAGACTCAAATAGAAATCAGTATCAAATATGCTCCTAGACTTCAAAAAGCAAGATAATCCTATAAGAAACAAAGCCCGCCAACGCCGCTTGGGCTTGACCACGTACGTCACGTACGACTTGCCATCGGACAACGCAAGCAAGCCATGTCCAACGGGCGCGACCCGACGGCAAGTTTCAATGTGACTTCAGAAACAACTTCTGACAATACGAGGCTGCTTAAGTCCAGCCTGCTAAAAGCGGAGGCATCGGCGCGAAGGCCGACCACCTACTGCCGCCGGCTGCTCCACCGGCTGTCCCGCGCGCCCATAATGAAGCGCGGGGAAGCGAACTTGGAGATGATCACCATACACCAATCTAGAGTAACTCTTTGTGAGGAAATGTAGATATTTTTTGTATAATATAAACTCAAAGGTTGTTTGAGATGGACGTTTTTAGTCCTTCGCCTTCTCACTATAGCAGAGCTACAAGACTCGATGTTGATATTTGCAAAACACTTGCAGCTTGATCATGGCCGGATTTTCGAAGGTCCTACCTTTATCTTTCGCGGAACTCGTTCCCCTGGGTTCTAATTTAGGGGCTTTTGAGCTCATAATAATTTCGTCTGTCTTGTCATTTCTGTTGTTGCTCGCCTTTCTTGATCAGACCGACGTGCCCTTTATACGAAATCTACCCTCTGTCCCTGGTGTACCGATATTTGGAAATCTTTGGCAGCTGGGCAGTGAGCATCCGAAACGCCTCGCTGAGCTCTCTCGAAAGTATGGTCCTGTATTTCAAATCAGGCTAGGCAATCGTGTTAGTTCTCCCAGCGTCTACAATCGTACTCAATTCCACCTCCCACTCCCCCTATGCAAGATATGCCAACGTTTGGTAATTGGCTGTTTTTCTAACGGCTGGATAGAGGTTCGTGGTGGCCAATAGTTTCGAATCAATCAAGCAATTTTGGATCACCAATCAATCGAGCCTTATTTCTCGACCAACACTCCACACATTTCACAACGTACTGTCTTCGTCTCAAGGTTTCACCATCGGCACATCCCCATGGGACGACTCCTGCAAACAACGCAGAAAGGCTGCAGCGACAGCTCTAAATCGACCGGCGGTCGCTTCCTATATGCCCTTTGTCGACCTTGAATCGTACGTCAGTATCAAGGAGCTCATGGACAAAATCGGCAATCAAGAATCTCAAGTTGACCTGGATCCCTTTCCTCTTTTCCAACGCCTGGCATTAAATTTGAGTCTTACTCTTGGCTATGGCTTTCGTATCGATGGAACGGCAGAGGATGAATTCCTTCGAGAAATCATCACAGTTGAACGCGGAATCAGCACTCTTCGAAGCACAAGCAATAATTGGGAGGATTTCGTCCCCCTTTTACGGATATTCCCCACGAATAGTAACTTTGTCGCCGCAGATCTCCGCGCCCGGCGTGATAAATATTTGGAGTTTTTGTTACAAAGGCTGAAGGATCGTATTGCTAAAGGCATAGACAAGCCTTGCATTACCGGGAACATCTTAAAAGATCCGGAATACAAGCTGAACCATGGTGAGTTCCCATTATGCAGCGGTCAATTGAGAGTATGGCTAAATTCTATGGTCAGCGGAAATAAAGTCTATCTGTCTGACCATGATAGCCGGGGGGCTGGATACAACACCTGCATGTATTTTGCTTGGTGTCGCAGTTCTTTCTGGTCCGCAAGGTCCAGCCCTACAACGCCGTATGCTTGAAGAAATCAATATGGCCTACCCGGACGGTGATGCATGGCGGAAATGCCTGGACGAAGAAAAAGTCGAGTATGTATCCGCCTTCTGCAAGGAGGTGTTGCGATTTTGGACCGTTATTCCAATGTCTCTGCCACGCGTCAGCATCAAGGATGTGACATATCAAGGTGCCCGCATTCCTGCCGGAACCACATTCCTCATGGTATGTTCACTTTCCACGCATCTACAAGCCGTCGTTTTTATCAGATACATATGCTAACAGACTTCTCACTTGGAAATAGAACGCCTGGGCGGCAGATTATGACACTACACACTTCGAATCGCCCCATGTGTTTTCACCCGAACGTTTCCTCAATATCCCAGAAGGTTCAGGAACACAGCACTTTGCATTCGGAGCTGGGTCTCGTATGTGTACGGGTTCTCATCTCGCAAATCGGGAGATGTACATCACATTCATGCGCATACTTTTGGCGTTTGAAATTCTGCCAGCCAAGAATGCGGCAAGAAGACCTATACTGGAAGGTCCGCTAGAATGTAACGCAAATCCCTCGGGGTTGTCGATTGAACCGAAGCCATTCGACATTGGATTCAAAATCAGAAACAAGCAGAAATTGGAGGAGTGGTGTGAGCAGACCAGAAATGTAACGAGTTATATGTTAGACTAGAACACTTAGGAAATAAGACTACTCATGCATCAGCGATTTCGAGGACGATCAGAAGACCATCTGAGATGTACAAAGCAACATTAACTCAGCGAGAAAGAGCAATGAAATTAGCCTACTTTGTTCACAGTACTGACTAGCAATCCATCAATTCTTAGAGAAACAATATATTGAAAACAAAAAAAAATACATCATGCACGATTACAGCAACACTATACACTCCAACCACCAGTAAGAACGTATTGAGAATACTTTTCAAAGTAATCGTTGGAGGGACGGCGGTTAGGGCTCGTTGTATGAAGCTGTTCTTAGTTAGACTGTTTTTGTGGGCTGAGCGCGAAGTCGCGAACCAACCCACTACGCTACCCCTTAATACAGCCCAACCGAGAAGCATGGCATCTGACTGGACAATAATTATCTCCAGATTGTCTTCCTTCATGCCCGCGAGGTTGACCTAGTGATTCCTTAAAGCCCCGATCTCGCTACGGCTTGCTACATTGGGCTGCATGTGCCGAACAGCCTCGTTCATTTTTCTGGGCAAAGGGCCCAAGGCAGAATTCGCAAATCACTAATGTGTCATCTGTAGAGAATCCCCGTATCTCATGATCTGCATATCCAGATAATGTTGGACGCACGTGTTGTGATGTGTTCGTGGACCATCTTTCTCCTCGATTTAGGCACGAGCACCCTACTGCTGGAGCGATGACACACAGCGCCTAGCTCATCATGAGTCTATCTCCCATAAGAATTAAAGTGTCATCGATCGATGCTCCTGCAGACACCACTTCTCAAATCCTGGCTTATGGTAGACATAGGAAAACCTCGTTGCACATACATTAGAGCCCGGCTTTGATTCCGATCAATATGTCACGCAAACCCAAAGAGCTCCGAATCAATGCTCCTTGCTTGCGCATCGTTCTATTCGCTAATCTTATGGCGATGATGGTTTACGGTGCCATCGTGCCACACGAATTGTCGAAAGTTACCGCAGAATGCTTGACAATTGGAATTGTCGCTCTTGCCATGGCCGTTCAGCCATATTTTACAGTTTCCGCGTGCTGTTCGTGTTTGCCATATAATGTCTGGGTAGCAATTGCGCTTGATGGAATTTGCGCCGGGGGCTGGTGTGCTGCTGTTGCCCTTCTCTCATACTGCAACGTCGATGTGATCTATACACCCCGAAACGGCGACCCGGAAGCATGGTTCAAGTGCTATGATGCGGATAATTGGGACACTTTCTTGACCAGCGATGGAACTGGAAAATGGATCAAGTTGGTGTGGTGTCAGGTGGAACTCCATGGATCAGAGAGGCTTATCGGAAATGGGGCGGCACGCCAACAGCTTCATGTGCTGATCGGTCTAGCAGTTGTGTCGCTCTTCTTGACTGCCTTTATTCTTTTCTGGACGATACGAGAAGCCCGGCGATATGGATTGATCCATCTTCGCAAGCATAATGAATCAGCAATCTAAGGTCCACATACGATGATTCAATATCTCTTGGAAAGGCTGGTTCAAACGCAGCCACCGTTATAAAGATGAATTGCTCGTTGGTATGACTGTTTTGCACGTAACATGGCGTCAATGCAAAGATAATCGGGCGCGTGAACTCGCCACACGCCATTCAGTCTTAGATATTATCGTCGTTCATTCGTCGAGGAAGGCTGTACAAGTCTTCCGTTTTGATGTCGGCGTTTTGATCATCGTGAAGATCTGAGTGGCACATAGCAATTACTTCAAGAAGGTTGCGCCACATTCATGAGGCCAGAAATGATACAAATAATTGATAAATGTATGACAGAGAACGTGTCTGCCTATGGTGGAACCAAATTGTGGTCTAAGGCTAGTACCAGTAACGGCCTAGGTATGTTGGTTTTCGGAACATTTCCCTTCGAAGTTTGTCTTTGCGGATCGTCACTCGCTCGTTCTGCATGTTCAATCATCTCTGGTCAATGCCATTAAAGCCGGTTCCCATACTTGTCTTTGAAAATTGCAGTATATTCATTTCCAATCAAGATCAGCAGCTTCTATGCACCTTGACCATGCCGACTCAGCGTCGGCTTTTCCCGAGAATTGTGTTTTGGGCGTTGGTTGCGCTGGCATTCTCTACTTTCTACCAAACCTTCTTATATGATATTCTCTTCGTTTTATTCGGCCTTGGCCGTAAAATACAAGCAATCGACGAGTTCCCATGGACTTGCACGAGGATTCATCATCCACAATTGGAGGGCTGTGAGGAGATGTGGCTTGACCATCAGGGTCGGAGACTGTACGGCGCTTGTACGTCTCTGACATCCAGACAAGGATGGAACCCAAGCGGCAGTAAATATAACATCTCAGCGAGATCTCACACTGATCATATCGCGGTGTTGGATATTGACCACCCTGGCTCTGATGGGCTGTATGGACTGCGCGCGCTGAAGCTTCACGGGTTCCACGGAGAATTAGATATGCAAGGTTTCGATGTGTCAAGATTCGGAAGTATTCTTCGATTTTGGTTGATAAACCATCGACCCCCAATTGATCACTCTACCGGAGCTTTCCTCGACCCTCAGGTGGTCGGAGCAAACTCCACCGTAGAGGTATTTGATCTAGCGGAAGGCTCGGATACACTCGAATATGTGAAGACAATCCACAGTGATGCGATAATATCACCGAATAGTCTGGCAGTGGCCAAGGACGGAACAGGCGTTGTTATCACCAATGACCACAATGCCAAGGTCGGTACTTTTCGCGATCTGGACGTGCTATATCGCTCGGGAACCCTCGCTTATTGCTATTTCGAATCCGGAGAGTGCCATATCGCGGCTAAGAAAGGCTTTGCGTTCCCCAATGGGATCACTAGTGATCAAAACGGATTGTTCTATGTCGCGCACTCTTTAACCGGAGCGGTGACGGTTCACGAATTACGTGATGGCCACTTGATGCAGATTGCCTCAATTCTACTAGGCTACCCAATTGATAATATTTCGCTCGATGTAGATGGAAATCTCATTGCAGCTGCGATCCCTGATCTTGTTGGGCTTGTCAAAGCCTCGGCGGATCCATACAATGCTGTTGCACCGGCTACCGTTCTCTCCATTGGTGGTCTTGTCCATCAAGTAGAACGCAACGATAACAATTACGATATTTCCAAACTTGTTGAGGATGAGGATGGATCACTCCTTCCTGGCATATCGACAGCACTCCACGATGTGAAGTCGCAGCGTCTGTTCCTTGGCGGAGTGTTTTCTCCATTTGTAGGGATCTGCGAGAGAATGATGAGCTGAATCATGCTTCACTAGAGTCAGCAAGGTTTTTCTATGACTGAACGTCATCCTGTACATATCTCAAGTTTGCATATAATCTCAGGATATGCAGAGTAGGGTTATTAATAGGGCTTTCAAATTGTGCAGGGTAGTCAAGACCCTTAGGGCTACGTTAACCCTTAAGCGGTGAGCGACGAGGAGATACGTCACGTTTTATCGATAATTCTGGCCAATAGGAACGCAGACCGCCGCCGATACTCCGCGTGGGCTGTCACAACTCATCCAGAAGAGTGACCTCGTTCCTTCTTCTTTCAACATAATCACTTGCCTTTGTTGAGCCAATAATTGAGATACACGTACACGCTGATATTCATAACCCGGGGTGACTGGGAAGGGCTGCAACTCCGCTCACAATGTCTATAACGGCCGACAACCTCTCCGTCACCCATTCCTCGTCAGCTGGCGGCCGAGTCTTGCAGGCTAAGTTCATCAGACCAGCTCAGATGTCTCTTTTTGCTCGAGTTACGTGCTATCCGCCTTTGGGCGAGGTGACTTGCTTGAGGCGGTCACATCAATCGGGTTTAGTGTCTCATGACAAGGTTGGCGCTGTGCCAATCCTGAATTTGAGCACAAAGCTGACCTCGGTATATTGATAGATTCAATTCTCCGTGATTCTTTCGTCGAGCACCTCATTCCCCGAAAGAGATTGGGAGGTTGAGATTTGGCACAATATTTTGCATAACGAACATTGGACCTCTCTCCGGCTGACGAGATCCAAATCATTCAAGCCAACAGTTATCGGGAGCACAGACGATGTACAGAACTACCATAATTACTTATACTCCGCAGAGCTGGAGTTACCGCCTTCTGCAGGACGAGGTACATTTACCGTCCGGTATAGGACAGGACCCGATACCGACTGGCAATGGGCAAACCAGAGGAGATATGTTAAGGACGGAGAGGTAGTCTTTGGAGGGGAAAGTCGTGTCACGCTGCTTTATAAAGATACTACATCGCAATTGAGTTCCGGGGTCTCCCCGAGAGACGAAATAGGGGAATACATTGCAGGGCTATCGACGAAACTCGAAGTCCAAGCAAAGAAAAGTGACACACCAAACGCGCTACTGTGGAGCATCACAGGAGCCGCACCGCCCGCGGAAGGAGAGACATCGGGAAGAGCTGAAATATCTCTCGGCACACCGAAATCATATCTACGATACTTTTCATTGGTGCGAGTCTGGAGTCCTTGGCTTGCTCCACGGCACGGAGAAAAGACATTCAGATTAACGGAGGACGCTATGCTCTGTTCGTTCTTGAGATCAGATGGTTTGAACTTGTGCTTGCTTGCCGTGTCAGGCGTCAATGACGTTCTCACCCTCTTCGGCTCTGGAGAAGACGGGGATATTGTGGCCAAGGCCAGGAATGAGAACACTGAAGAAGCACATTTCCAAATACTTGCATCCGTCGCAGAAACCTTCGAAGAGTGTATATGCTCGCTGATATACGAGGCTCGAAAAGTTGTGCGCGATTCGAGGACTGCAGTCGATATACCTGTTGTGTCCGACTTACCGCCAGAACCATCCTCTCCCATTAGCGACGACATGGTCATTGTAGGAGACGATGCTCGTACACAGTGGCTTGCTGACTGGTACGAGGGCCTTTCATACTGCACTTGGAATGCACTTGGTCAAAATTTGACAGAAGACAAAATACTCGAGGCTCTTGATGCATTAAAATCCCACGGGATAAAGATTGTCAATCTAATCATTGACGACAACTGGCAATCTCTCGATAATGAAGGCGAAGAACAATGGCATCGTGCTTGGAAAGGATTCGAAGCCAACAAAAAAGGTTTTCCTTCGGGTCTACGACATACGACCAGCGTCATACGGCAGCGACATCCAAACATAGCACACATTGCAGTCTGGCATGCACTTATGGGCTATTGGGGTGGTATATCTCCAGAAGGGGATCTGGCGCAGAAGTACAAGCTCAAAGAGGTTGACAGGAAAGATACTGTTGCTGGCGGTAAAATGCTTGCGATCGATCCTGATGATATCAATCAATTCTACCACGATTTCTACTCGTTTTTGACATCAGCGGGCGTTGATGCTGTAAAGACTGACGCTCAATTTTATATCGATTTGCTGGTCAGCGCAGAGGATCGAAAGCGGTTCATCTCATCATATCAAGATGTATGTCATGGAGCGGGGAGCGCTGATAAGTACTTTGTTCTGGAAAAAATGCTGACTTTCTTAGGCATGGACAATTGCCTCCCTGAGATACTTCAGTACTCGTGCCATTTCATGCATGTCAATGACACCGCAGCTCATTTTCCACACTCATGTACCTACCAACAAGCCCAGCATTCTTGTTCGTAACTCCGATGACTTTTTCCCCGACATCGCGGATTCTCATCCTTGGCACGTATTCTGCAATGCTCATAATTCCCTCTTGTCTGCTCATTTGAATATCATCCCTGATTGGGACATGTTTCAAACAAGTCATCCCTATGCTTCATTTCATGCCGCGGCAAGGGCTGTATCAGGTGGACCAATCTATATAACTGACAAGCCGGGTGAGCATGATATTGAACTCATTAACCAAATGACCGCACCGACAACCCGAGACACTACGGTCATACTCCGTCCAAGCGTTATAGGTCGCACGTTGGACGTTTACCACAACTACAATGAAGGAAATATACTGCGCATCGGAACATATAGTGGCTGGGCTCGTACTGGAAGCGGTATTCTTGGGCTATTCAACATCAGCCCAGCGGATGTCTCGACCATCGTTCCACTCAACATATTTCCGGGCATCGATACCACGACGGCAAACTCAAGCTCTTCCTTCCCTGTGAATGGCCAGACCGATGGTTATTCAAGCTATATCATTCGATCACATTCAACTGGTATTGTCAGCGACATCATGACACCGACTGGCGCGCATTCTCTGGTTTCTGTGACCCTTGCAAATAAGGGTTGGGAAATATTGACCGCATATCCTCTCCGCACATTCACACTCGAGGGAAGCCATGGCTGTGCTTCGACCTCTTCCTCGATGACGTCCTTACTAACCCACGTTGCTGTACTGGGCCTTATCGGCAAGATGACCGGTATCGCTGCGGTGGTCACTTCGGATATTGCCGTCATCGAGAGTGGACGATTGAAGGTCGACGTGAATCTCAAGGCTCTAGGTGTACTTGGTATCTATTATTCCACGCTGGAAAGTAGGGATATCGATGAACATGTCATGGTCATGATTTCAGGACTCGCAGTGCCAAGAGAGACTGTGTGGAAAGATCGGGACAATGTCCTTGCGGTAGACGTTCTTCAGGCTTGGAAGGCGCTGAAATTGGATGCTGGCTGGAGCAACGAGGTGCGAGTGCAGGTATTCATTAATTAGTGGAGAAGCGTTTTGGTTTAGGGCTATCGCATAAGGAACCAAGAGTCGACTCTTGGTAAGAATTCTATACGGAGGTCACTTAGCAGCAGTTAGTATCCACATACGCCGTCCGCCATGACGCAGGCTAGGGTTATCAAACGTGGTATGTAATACCGATTCGTCTCAATACAGCATGACATGTAATGATCGTGTACTGTGCTCCACGCTACGCGGGTCAGTTTATGCATGGTGGCGTAATATGGCGTTCAATCTGTGAATCCACCATCGAATCGGACGAATCATCGTATCACGTCAGGACGAGACCCGCACCGTTGAGGCCTGCCAAGGCTGCCATCAATTTATTCTCCGCTATCTCCGTATGCACTTCCACAGTATTCTCCAGGCACCTTGATAGATTGATAAATTGATCTTTGAAGCGACTGAAGATGCCTCCTGATATGATGCTGACGATGTCTCACACGTTGTCTACGAACTTCCCAACCACAAGACCGACACTCTGCTGTGTAGCGAATGCCTTGCATCAGAGACTCAGAGTTGGTGTAAAACCTACTATTGGCTGCCTGTTTTGGTTGTCTCAGATTAGTCACCAATGATCTTCAAAGATCGTCAAAACCGGCATACAAAAACGTGAGACCAAGAGACGAATCGCTTGGTCATGGACACAACTTCAGCAGTTATAGGTACCGAGCACATCTCAGTTCGGGTGATGTTCGAGGTACGTTTGTTGGTGTCGGCCATGGATCACCGGAACAATGATGACGTGTGTAAAACATGTCTTATACTTTCTTTTGGAATTCCGGCCTGATTACCGACGCACGAAGAGAAGGACTATTTATTAAATAGTTCGCCAGGTACATCTCAATGCATATATAGCAGAATACTGCCTCTTATCAGCAATAACCAACTCCTGTCTTAAACAAACAAGCTACTCACCTCACTGAGTCAGTCGATCTACACCGATCTCGAAAATGAAGCTCAACACAGCTCTTGCCTGGAGTGGCTTGTTTGCTTCCGCTCTATCCGCCCCAGGAGCATCCTTCACCTCTACGGTCTCGACAACGACAACTTCTACCGTGACCACGGGCTCAGCCAGCACAGCATACACATTCTTATCGGGGAATCCTCCATCCTCAACACCTTCTCCAACGGCAGCCGCTGCAAAGAATAAGCGTGCAGAAGAACATCGAGTTCAACCAACGATTACCAGCACCATCGTCGAATTGATTACCATCGCAGCCCCAGCGACAACCAGCACGCTCTACCCCTGCGCCAGTCCGTTCCCGTCCCAGACACCGACCTTGCCATACGGCGACGCCACGCTTCCAAGCAACTTCTCCACTGAGAACACCCTATTTTATGTGTCGACCACGACCGAGGGGGCGTCCGCCCAAGCCTGCTGCAACGCATGCTTTTTTGAGCTGGCCAATTGTATCCAGGCATACTGGTATAGCTATGAAGGATGTGTGGTGTCATTGGCTACCAACTCATCGCTCGCGGGATCAGCATCGGGCGAGCAAATCAGCACGGCTTGTCCAGCAGGCACTTTTAACGGATTGACGTATGAGCAAGATACCGATCCTGCCTTCAGAAGCACGGGCAATATCGCGGGGCCCTGCGGCCAGACTTATGATAATCTCTAAAACTGGGCGGCTGCAGCGAAGGGCAGGGCCTGTTATAATGAGTAATGTAGTGGATGACCATCAACAAGTTTAATACTTAATTAATTAATTCGGTTCACTTGGTTGGGTATTGAAGATGTCGACGTCTAATGAAACATGTAGGTATGTAAACATGGTGGAGATGACGACTGATAGGACTGACCTATCCAATCGCGGCCCTACGTCATCAGCCACAATCGTAACAGGTAGAAGTCTGGCCGTAAACAAGAATATAAAATTAAGCAGGTTCGACTATTTTTTTATTCTCCGATATATATCCTTTCTTTATTCTTCCTTGTATTATATACTATACTACTTATCTCTATTGTCCTTGCCCGCTAACGGAACGCGGATCGCTTGACTCTTACTATCACCCTATACCGTACCACCTCGAAAGCGCCCAACATGTCGCTCAATACAGTCACCAAGGGCGTCGGTAACACCACAGGCAACCTCAACAAGACAGTCGACTCAGCCAGAAAAGGCGATGTGTCCGGAACCGTGAAGCAGACCAAGAAGCACGCCGACACGACAACCAAAGACGTTGCTGGAGTCTCACTACCCGGCGAGTTTCCCGACAACGACAAAGCCAACGATAAAAAGGCACAAGAGATGCCCCAAGTGTCCCTGCCATCGATCTCGTCCATGTTTCAGTGGCTGATGGACAAGTTTGAGTCTACCGTCAAGGACTTTATTAATCGATACCTGCCGCAGCAGCGCCAGGAAGCCATCTACAAATCGGCCATGTCGCGTCCCATGGCAACGACGTTTATCATCTGTCAATTGATCTGCTGCGGTGTCCCACTGCTGGTCTTCTTCGCGGGCGTGTTCATCTTTGCCGCTGTTGCAATCTTACTCTGGGCGATCTTGTCGCTGCTGGTTCTCGGCCCCGTGCTTTTGGTGACGGGCTGCTCAGGCTTCCTCATGTGGGGATGGGGATGGCTCTTCTATTCATTCGTCAAATGGGTCGATCAAAGGTTCTTGGGTGGAGTACTTTCAAGATTCTTCCTGCCGCTTTCTTCTGCCCCGGACGACGACGAGAAATCTACCGAAGGGGGGGATCAGGGGTCAAGTGGCAGCGAGAAGAAGAAGCCTTGATCAATGCAACCGAGAGTTTTCGAGCATTTGGCTGACGGAGAAATGACTTCAATCAGACTGTTTATATTCATCAACTTACTTCAACATGTACCTTCTACTGTTCTTTAAGCGGGTTTGCCCTGCTATGTTTTATTCTACCATTTGCGGGGTGCGATATTCAAATTTCCTTAGCATACTATATTGCATCAATGCAATCTAATAGGGTTCTCTCCATATCACAGTAACGTTTTCAAGTTCGTTCTGATGCCTGGCGCGGGTGGGCTGCCTAGATGTTGCGTTGTGGCCTGGACATCATTCAGGCAACAAACCTCTTTCCTCAACTCCTGATTCCATCTGCTGTCTTCTTGCCTGATGACAGCATCCTAAACGCAGAACCAGGCTGCTACTTCTCTATTCAGTGCTCTACGCCACAGAATCCTCATATAACCATGGTTCTCGTCGCTCGGCAACATAATCCCCAAATCAAAATAGTGTACGGGCGGGTGTAGCCTGATCATCTTGGGTGCCTGTGAAGGCAGATATCTCAATTGCAAAGTCAATTCGATGGACCACTGGCCTATATAATGAGGGCAATACTTTGACATGCACCCCTTCTTTAGTTTCCTTCTTCATTACTCTTCCAAACAATCTATATCTGTCTCGAAACAATCCGATACTCACGCTACAATTGCTTCTCTTGCTCAAATAACCCATATACAGCTTCATCTTCTCTATCTCGCCGACAAATAGTCACTCCCATAAAATCACGTCGATTGAGGAATGAGGCCAACAATGCACGTCTTTCAGGCTTGCTTCGTAGCCCTCGGGCTCATCCCAGGAGCGGTCTCTTACGCGCACGCTCCAACCAACGCGACCAACCCCTGGAGTGAACGCATTGGCTTTCCTCTCATTCCTGTCGCTGTCTCTATGATCCCCAAGACCGGCGATCTGGTAGTGTGGTCTGCATTTAGGAACGAATCCTTTGGTGTTGATGCATCCGGTGTCACTCAAACAGCCATCTACAACCTCACCGACGGTACCGTTGATCACTACTCTGTTGAGCATACCGAGCACGACATGTTCTGTCCTGGAATCAGCCTGGACTTCAAAGGCAATATCATTGTTTCTGGCGGCGACACCGAGGAAAAAACTAGCATATTTGATGGTCAGTCCTGGAAAGCTGCCGCTGATATGCAAATACCTCGCGGCTATCAAGCTTCCACTACCATTACAGACGGACGCATTTTTACTATTGGAGGTTCTTTTAGTGGAGGAATAGGAGGCAAGAATGGAGAAATTTATGATCCTGAGACTAACAAGTGGACATTATTGCCTGGTTGCTCTTCTGAACCCATGCTTACCAACGACGCTGGCGGGTTATATCGCTCAGACAATCATGCCTGGCTCTTTGCATGGTCCAATAGTTCTGTATTGCAAGCTGGACCTAGCTCTAAGATGCACTGGTACGACACTCGTGGTAATGGATCGATGGTCTTCGCCGGAACTCGAGCAAATGATAGTGACGCCATGACCGGTACAGCCGTCATGTTTGATGCTGGAAAGGGCAAAATTCTTGCACTCGGGGGCGCTCCTTCATACAACGACAGTCTGGCTACTCCCCATGCCCACCTCATTACATTAAGCAAGCCTGGCGAGCCCGTAAATGTCGAGACGCTCGATAACATGCATTCTGCCCGTGCATTCGCTAACTCTGTGGTTCTACCAGACGGCAAGGTGTTCGTCGTCGGTGGTCAGAGCCATCCTATTGTTTTTACCGACGGGAACTCCAGCATGATCCCAGAGATGTGGGATCCCAAGACGAAGAAGTTTACCGAATTGCCGGCATTGCCAACACCACGAAATTATCACAGTACTGCACTTCTTCTACCCAATGCCACAGTCTTTGTGGGCGGTGGCGGACTCTGCCCCTGGAAGTGTGACGCCAATCATTTAGACGCACATATCTACACGCCACCCTACTTCTTCGAGTCTGACGGCTTCACGCCGGCACTCCGCCCCGTCATCACTCATGTCGCCAATCCGATCCTCAAAGTAGGCCAGACCATCAATGTGACACTATCAGAACCCGTCCAGTCACATCAAATGCTCACATTCTCAATGGTCCGCATGGCCAGTTCGACGCACACAGTCAACACTGATCAACGTCGAGTGAACGTATCTCCACAAGCTGCCACATCAACTCTGTTCACTCTTGGTCTCCCGCGCGATCCTGGCGTGCTGCTTCCAGGCTACTGGCATCTATTCGCCATGTTGAATGGCGTCCCGAGTGTCGCCGAGACAATTCTGGTAGAGCCTTCCCTGGCATGAAATCTCGGTCAGAGTACAACTGGGGTTTATTGCAGGTCATGTCGATATATTGGATTGCACTTGAAGTAATTTTCTTATAAGATTCCAGGACAACATGTACTCTCCACAAGAATGCTAGATCGTTGAGATTGATTCTTATTCAATGAAATGTACCATTCACTTACCATTCATGATCTTCAAACCAGATACACGCAACTAGACATTTTTAGCCCTCTTATTAGTTCCACTCTGTAGTAACCAAGTATCATCCTAGCTTGGAAAATGTACTGAATGTAGGCGTAGTGGAATTCTGGCCGATCGAGCTACCGTGAAACAAGTGTTTGTCCCGACTCGGTAGGACCATGTTGTTCGGGCAGCGATACGCTCCCTCTACAACAGCCACGCAGCAGAACCCAAATATCTTTGACTAAAAGCTTCCACTGGACATTGAAAGGAGTCAGAAAATGGGCTACACGCAATACTGTACTTTTCTCGACAAACATGTCGATGGAGTGTCTCAAGAATCTACATCTACCTTGAAGACCGCTCAACAAATCGTTCCAAAGAGCGCTGGCGCAGAGGGAGACTACTACCGTTGCCGCAGCAATGCAGAAAGCCAAGACGTGAGAAGAAAAAAGTAACGAGCCCGAATCGAGCAAGCAGAAATCAAGCTGGAAGACTTGTTTCAAGACAAAGCGCGGTATTCGGAACGTGATGAGCATGGAAATTCTGACGAGAGGCGTTGATGGGACAGAGATTATAAATAGTGCAAGGGAAATCCGATAAAGCTACACGAGCAGCAGACGAACCTACGTGAGCAGTGACTGGGTTGAACCCTAGTTCTCCTTGACCCCGAAACCCAGCTAAGATTTGACTGAAAGCGTATGTATCCGTCATGAGTAGGTACAATTCTCTCGTAATAGCTAACAGAGCTCATCGTATTCCAATCTCTCTCCCCAAATAGGCATGGGCCTTAATTTCTCCATGAACTGAAGCCTAAAACATCTATCCACGTTTTCGAGTGTGGATTTCCACGTAAACACGTACTATCTAGCTTTTCGCCGGCGTATCTAGTGACCTAGATTCTTGTACGGAAGCCTGATGTAAGCCACATCTCATTAGTCTAAGGAGATTCGATTCTAATGCTTGATTGACCAATGGACGTGCTAAAGAGCCTATGCTAGACGTACACGTTTATGTTCATCTGGTAATGGAGGCTTCCGTAGAGCCTCAGGGTGCGTACATCCTCTCCTTTTGAGCGCTCGAGCTAGGGCCGTATATCCAACTGGAAGCTCAAGCTCGCGTACTATTTTATGGTAAGGCAAACGGCCCGTACATTCATTAGAGCGTATCCATTCAATAATCCGGTCGACATCTTCCTCCGAGAGCTTGGGGGTCTGGCCCCGGGCCTTCTTAGGTGTAGCTCGCTGGCTCCGGCACGTATATTGAACTTGGTTATGTGTAATGTTAAGCTGTGAAGCGATTTGCAAGTACGTTAAACCGGCGTCACGTAGCGCCAATATGCGGCTACGGCTATCTCGATTGAGCCGTGTAGAGTAGGCTGTAGATGAGGCCTCTGGAGTCTCTGGGAGCTCGGGGGGCTCCGGGGTGGAAGGCATATCGTCGTTGCATTAGAGCGCGTTCCCGAGCGCGTCCAAGATTCTTGAGGTGTACTATGTAGTAATCACTAATACCCTTGCAAGGCCCACCGTACTATGGAAATCACAGGGGTCAACCGTAGTAATACTAGTCCCAACTATATCACGCCGGCAGAAGATGTCCGGCGAGTATATACATCTGGGAAATTTGGAAGTATTCTCGCGAATGATCCGTTTATTTCTAGACGGAATGAGATGTTCGATCTTTTAGAGGGCGCAACAGAGACATCGGTTTCTAAGTAGGTGGTAGAGTGTTCTGGGAAGAAGAGTGATGGCGTTTGAAGACAAGGTTCTGTATTGGCATGCACTGTTCGTCGATAGTCACAGATGATTATCATGACTCATTCGGGTTCTTCGAACATCTCACTCATTAGTTAATGGCGCTGGATCCCGACAGTCTATAGTTCCGTCCCGAACAAATGCGTACTATGTACTTGGCTAGTCGTATATTTAGCCACATCTGACTTAGTACGTGCACGCTGAATTATCATTAGTGAAACATACTCTCCTAGCTAGAGTAGTACATGTGGCCCTTCAAAAGTAATATATAATCCTAATCCGAGAACTTTTTAGGCCTTGAATTGCGCTATAGTGCAGTGTGCACCCACTGGGCCTTAACTCACAAGCTAAAGTGTACACTCAATAGGCCTTGTATATGTCTAGGCCTTCTACTCTATACTAAGCCCAAAAGGGAATATATACCTAATTGGAATTTTTGGAAAGAATATAGCTGTACTATAGAGCTGATGAGAGCTTCCTACATCTAACTATATTATGATCATCAATTACGAATTACTAATTAGTGATATTCTATTTACTATTACACCACTGAACTCAGCCAATCATATCATAAGTGGGCGTGCTGCGCATCAGGGAATGCAAGATCTGGAAAATGTCCATTTTTGTCCGCAGCCAAACTGTGTAGTGTGTAGTATGTAGTGTGTAGTATGTAGTATGTAGTATGTAGTATGTATGTTAGTATGTACCCATAGACTGCCGGGTGGATGGCACAAAGCGAGGATTATGTAAGGTGTGAGTTACTTGGCGGGACCTGGCAATGAAGGGTGTTTGTTTGCTCGATACTGCTAGTCCATATCGGGCTAGCTTCAGTGGACGCACAATTAGTCTTGGTGAGTCATGTGCGCTAAGCCCGATTCAGATGAAGGTGACTCCGCCCGCCGCCGCCACCGCCTCGCTCTCCCGCCAATCAGTGAGAGCACGGGGTGTGGGTACCTGTCGAAAAAACCGTCAGAATCTTTTGGGCTTTCCGTACTGATTGTTATCACCGCCACCTTCCTTGCAAAGGATCTCATCCTATTTATTTAGCGGTGCCATTGCTGACGGCTTTCCTTGATCCATTCTACGTTCCGTTATTTTCTGTCGCTTTTCAGTCATAATATCACCATTTTTCTTTTCATCAGAACCCTCGCAATTTGACCAGGTTCTGCCAATTTTAGGCGATCGATTCGTAACGGAGATCATTACGTCGCTTACAGAGCTTTTGACGAGCAATACCGAGACGAGCATGAGCGCCGCTGAGGCCGTATCTATTCCTTCTGCAGTGGCGAGCTCAGACAACAACACTAGAGGACACTCGCGGTATCGCGGACGAGGAAGAGGAGGACCCGGCCGAGGCTCTCATCGAGGTCGAGGACGCAGTCATGGTCGAGGTCAAGCTCGAGATGGAACGAATGAAGCCGCTGGTACCTTTCAGCCGGTGGGGCCTGACGCACAGGTGACACAACTACAACAGCCTGCAAGGAATCAAGGACAACGACAGCCTCGATATAATAGGCAACACGAACCGACGCAAGACACTGGCGCAGAAGGGAACACGCCAACGGACACATCCAACAATCGCCCACCTCGGAGAAGAAATAGAAAGCCAACAAATACACATACACATGACCGACCTCCGACGCAGGTAGGCGGCAGGTCATTCGGTGGACGGTTGACCAGAGGTGATGGCGATGCGACGGCGAACCCATTACTACCGACTGCAGCGAGCGGTGTCGAACCCGATCAATTAAACGCAGATGTCCCCGATTTTGTACCGGGGCAAGCACACTCCTACCATACACACGACTCTAAGTTCGGATCACAGCCTGCAAAGAAGGCTCACAACCACCCACCGAAAGTCACGACAAAATCAGCTGCCCCAGATATCGCCACCAGAACACACGAAGACATTGCGAACGGACTCTATGAATGTCCTATATGTACCAATGAACTCGGTCGGAAGTCACGAGTCTGGTCATGCGGTCTTTGTTGGACGGTATTCCATCTGAGTTGTGTTAAGAAGTGGTCGAAAAATGAAGGGTCGGCTTTCCAGCAGCGTCAGGCTGAAAATGGCGAGGATACGCAGCGAATGTGGCGGTGCCCTGGATGCAATCTACCGCACGATGTCCTTCCAACGAGCTACTCATGTTGGTGTGAGAAGGAGATTGACCCTCGTCCGCTACCTGGAATTCCTCCCCACTCCTGCGGACAAACCTGCTCTCGTAGTCGAAAACGATGCCCTCATCCTTGCGATTCAACCTGTCATGCCGGCCCTTGTCCGCCGTGCACTGCTATGGGACCTACACAAGATTGTTTCTGCGGAAAGAATTCCACGACGAAGCGATGTCTCGATACAGATTACACTCATGGTTGGAGCTGTGGGGAGATTTGTGGCGACTTGCTTCCTTGCGGTAAACACACTTGTTCGCGGCCTTGTCATGAAGGGCTTTGCGGATCTTGCGAAGAGAAAGTCGACGCTCGCTGTTACTGTGGAAAGGATGAGTGTCAGATTTTGTGCAGTGCCACCGAGGACGAAATAACAAGCGAGCTCTCCGATGCTTCTAATACCTTGGACACTTGGGTTGGCTCTTTCAAGTGCGGCGAAGTCTGCAATCGACCATTTGACTGTGGTGTTCATTTTTGTCAAAAGGAATGCCATCCTCAAGATCGTAGCCAGCCTCATTGTCCACGCTCACCGGATGTCGTCCTTCGCTGTCCATGCGGAAAGACACCACTCTCTAAAGTTGAAGGATATTCTCCTAGAACATCCTGCGAGGACCCTGTCCCCAATTGCTCGGAGCCATGTGGGAAAAGTCTCCCTTGCGGGCATTCTTGTCCTATGGTTTGCCATACAGGACCATGTCGGCCGTGTCTGATGGCTGTCACCATCGACTGTCGATGTGGTCGCAATACTTTTAAAACCATCTGCCATCAGTCTAACATTGAACCTCCCCAGTGTTTCCGTGTTTGCAAGGCTACAATGAGTTGTGGAAGGCATACTTGTGCCGAGCACTGCTGCTCGGGCGAACGTAAGGCGATAGAGAGACAGACAACCAAACGTAAAGCCAGACCGCTTGCTTCTACGCAAAATCGACCAACCGAGAACGACATCGAAGCTGAGCACATCTGCACGCGTATTTGTGGTCGCATGTTGAAGTGCGGCCGACACACTTGTCCAGAACTCTGTCACAAAGGAGCCTGTGGCACCTGTCGAGAGGCAATTTTCGAAGAAGTCTCCTGTCATTGTGGACGCTCCGTATTATATCCTCCTCTACCATGTGGAACAAATCCTCCTCCGTGCCGCTACGATTGTGAACGACCCAAGGCCTGCAACCATCCACAAACGCCGCACAACTGTCATACAGACAACGAAGAATGCCCCAAATGTCCCTTCCTCACGGAGAAGACATGTCTATGCGGTAAGAAGCTCCTCAAGAACCAGCCATGCTGGTTGACCGAGCCGAGGTGTGGAATGATTTGTGGTGAGACTCTCAAATGTGGTTCTCATACATGCCGGAAACAATGTCACCGACCAGGAGAATGTGAGGATGCTCTGGAGCCTTGTAAACAGGCATGTGGGAAGACTAAGAAACTCTGTGGACATCCTTGCTCTGAACCATGTCACGCACCGTTCGCATGCACCGAAAAGGAGCCTTGTCCAACCATGGTTATGATAACATGTCCATGTGGTCGTCTCCGGAAGGAGAAACGTTGTAATGCAGCTCGATCTGTAATCAAAGGTCAGGCGGCCCAGAACGAGATTCCACCAGCTACCGCGAGTTTAAAGTGTGACGACGAATGTGCCCGACTCGAACGGAACAGAACTCTTGCGTCCGCCTTGAAAGTCGATATTGATCCGTCCACAACCTTGGCTCAGACCACTTCTTCTCAATTGCCAAGCAATACCATGCCATATTCAGAGGAGACGCTTGATTTGTACGTCCAAATCTCGTCATCAGCGACGCTCTCCACTCTGCAGGACTACGAAGCGACACTCCATAGTTTAGCAGCGAGCGCCACTCAGAGATCAGTCCGATTTCAGCCCGCAAAGGCTCCTCTCCGTGCATTTGTGCATTCTCTTGCCGCAGACTGGGGATTTGCCTCGGAGAGCTTTGATCCCGAACCTCATCGTCATGTCTTTGTTTTAAAACCAACACAGTGGAACTCTCCTGGCTTAGGGCTCGGTTCAGGCATCGGTATTCGAGGAATATCTGTTGGGGAATGTGTACGGGTTCGCGAGCGTGAACTTTTCAAGGAGCGGGAAGCGCGACGCGTAGCAGCCGCCGAGGCCAAAGCATTGAAGGACGCTCTCAAGGCAACGTCGGCTGAGACTGGGGATGCTGGTGGGGGATGGGCCCAGGTAGCTTCTTCACGAAAGAGACAGACGGATAATAACTCGCCTGCCAGCACAACACGCTCAGGTACCCCACTAGCTGCACTTGGCAGTCGAGGCTTTGGTACAGGATCAATGTACGCTGCTTTGGGCCTCGATGTCTCGTCGTCTTTCAGCAGTGCCAGCAATGCTCCTTCAAAGAAAAGAGACGGCGTTCTTGTCCTCCGTTCAGGAGTGGGACAGAAAAAGAAACTCGAGCAGACCCAACAAAATCCCGAGGACCTTGCGGACAGCTGGGAGGAACAAGTCGAGCAGGAGGAGCAGCAGGAGAAGGAAGAGGAAGAAAGAAGGCGATCTAGCGAAGAGACAGAGCGACTGGACTCTGATCAGCCTTCGTTGGCGCAGGACGAGACTGTCAGAGCTGATGCCGGCGTTGTGGCTTCATCGGATTAAGCAAGATGTAGCAACCACTCAGATATGATGCGTTTATGATTTGATGATGTTTATTCTGCATTCCTTGTTTGGCGTCATGTATATCTATTTTCTTCAAGTTTTTGAAGGATACAATGTAACAAAAGAGAAATTTCAGACCGATCTGTCTAGCTTCTAGCTTCCATAACATGTAGATTTCTATGAACGATTACGATCGATCGGTCAGGACAGAGCCCTACCTCACCAGCCACCTAACGATCTGACGAGGATGTATGTACAACTATGCAACAGCGTAGACCTGCCCGTGCTGTCCACATCAGAACAAACGCTGAGTGGCAATCGATAGACTAGGCGGCAAGTCATCCGCACTTTTACCCCAAGTACTGGCAGTCTCGTTCGAGCCTACTGTCAATTCTAAAGTGTGGCCCTCCAAGAAGAACTCATGCCCAATCCAATTCTTTGTGTATGTCTCGCCGTCGAGTGTTGCGTTCATGATGTATATATCGGTATAGGTTGGATCGAAGTTTGTAACCCGGATCGTTGCCGTCTTCTTGGTCTCCGGATGAGTGACGTTGACGGATGCAAAGAACGGACTCGAGATGAGGTACACGCTCTGACCAGCCACTGGAAACAAGCCCATCTGCGAGAAGATTGAAAACGATGCCATGGCGCCGGAGTCGTCATTGCCCGGTAGACCGGATTCGCTGGTGTTGAAGGAGGATGGGATGTAGCTATGAGCGCGTTTGGTGGATAGTCCGGGACGTCCTGCGTAGTGATAGGAATACACGGAGAGAAAGACGGGCTCGTTGCTGATGTCGGCTATCCCGGACTCGTAGTAGTAATCAAGCCGCGAGATGAATTGGTCCGCGCCACCGAGCGTGCTGATCAGAGAGCTCATATCGTGCGGCACATAACTGTTGATAGTGAGATGTTTAGTTGCCGTTTGAATGAATAGTAGTTGGGGGAAAAAAAAAGACATACAATTGATATTCCCAAACACTAGACTCAAATGTTTCGGAAGGGTTGGTGGTCAGTGAGCAAAAGTCGGTCAATGGGCTGCAAGCAATGGGGTCTTGGAAACCCCAGGTACCATTCAGATATCTAGGCTGGAAGAATCCCACGAAGCCAGTGTCGGTTCCATTGATAAAAGAAGTTTGGTCTGCTTTGAAAATGTTTTGCCAATTCGTTGATCGAGAGAGATACGTTGTTGCATTGTCCTTTCCCAAACCCTGTCCAACCACACCAACGCAGTAGTCGTTATAGGCGTATTCAACGGTGCGAGAAATTGAGCGAGAGTTGGTCCCAAATCCTAAGTAGTCAAAATCTAGATAGGGAATATAGTTGACGCTTTTCCAGCTCTGCAATCCACCGCGCCCCTCAATAGACCATTCTAAGGGCTCGTTTTCGGCATCATTGACCAAGGCGTCGTAGGCGAGCGCCCAATCGATTCCCGTAAGATTCTTCACATATGCATCCGCTAGAACTACATCGGCGTTAGAGCCACCCTGCGTCCATCCTTTGCAAAGACTCATGCGACAGTCGGGAAGCCATCCCTCGTGCTTGTAAATGTCTACCAAGCTGCGTACCATTTGTGATTGTGCGCTTGGATCGACGATTGTCAACAGTGGGTACTGTACTCGGAAAGCGTCCCAGATGCTGTAAACCATCAGCTTTCAGGACTGCTGCCTAAAAACAGGAGATTGAGAAGACATACCAATAGTAGGAGTCGAAATACGGCTCATCGCTGCTCCACAAGGGGTTTTCTCCAGTGTAGTTCTGCGGAGACAGCATCGTCCGGTAGATACCACTCCAGAACAGCTTCTGCAAGTCCTCACTCACGCCTGTTGCATTCACAGACACGGGACTGAGCTTTTCTCTCCACGCTTCCTCTGCGGCAGACTGGATATCTGCAAAATCCGACGTAGGTTCGGGAATTTCTGTTTCAGCATTCTGACATGCTTGCGCGGTACTGACCAAACTGACTCCTACACGGGCATATAATGTGTTGTTTGATAGACCATCAAACGTAACAAAGCCGCCGGCTTCCAAGTAGAAAAGATTGAACCCACGAGTAACGAATAGATCTTTTACGACTGTACCAGCTCGATTGTTAACCCAGATTCCGGTCTCGTTGACATTGCCGCCTGCGAAATCAACACACACGAACGATTCGTAGTAGCCTGCACCGAAGCTTGGCAGGAATGTTCCATTTGCACGAATACGGCCACTCTTCTCATCCACGCTGATCGTAGCATTCTGTCTACTTTGCCATAGATCGGTTAGATCGAGAAGCACAAAAGGTTTGGTTCCAGTAGTATTGGCAAACGCATTCCCGAAGTTGAATTTGTAGAGTGCTGCGTGTTGAGTGGCCGTCATTTCTGCGGCGATGCCGTTGGTCAATTCCAGTCCAAAATACCCAGGACTGGCCTTGACGCTTGCGTTGTCGTAGTTGACAGCACGCGAACCAATCAAAAAGTCGCAATTGTCAATCACATCGTCCGGGCAGATCTGGGGTAGAATAGGAAAATTGCCCAAGGATGGGTTGCCTCCGGTGCCTGAATCATGCATGGCAGAGAATCCAGTCACACCACTGCCATCCGTAGCAAAGCCTCCAGTATTCAGCCCATTGACGTCGGCGACAGGCTTGGCCATGCCATAAGGCAGGGTAGCCCCGGCGAACACGTTTCCGCCATTATTGGTACCGATCAATGGATCAACGAAGCTCAATGGGTCGAAATCAGCTTGAACGAAAGCTGCAAGGAGTATGCTAGCAGCCCAGTGCTTGTTTGACCTCATGTTGGGAACCAAGCAGTGATTAGTGAACGACGACAAGGTATCTTAGTTAGAGAAGGAGGAGAGAAAAGAAGAAGCACGAGGGACAAGCGAAGCTCCTGCATTTTTTGCAATGACGATCAGCTTTGCGGGGCATGCAGGCTCAATCCGTGAAGATAGCGGTTGATCAATAGATAGGACATTTTGCAGGCCACCCGGTAGTATTTCCTTTGTGCAGCGCAGGAGGTTGTTGATTCTGGGGTAACATCGGCGAGAGGATCATTCCTTAGTCCAACGCTAATCTGTGTAGAGCTAGTACATCGGTCGAAGTCATTACATTGGTACAGTATTGACATGTATCGACTGTGACGTTACCGGAAGCCCTAACCCTCAGAACTTTTACCCTAATGCCTCAGGCAGCAGCAGCTAGCATCGGCGTGTGTTTATATCCGTAAACCCGAAATTCGAATGTGGAGGCTCAATCCTTCAGATACGGCAGATGGACTTTGACTGTACAAGAATTCGTCATGACTTCACATGCAGCCTATATCTGTCTATGGTTAATCCGTAATCTGGCTTCGTCGGATGAGCACAATCATATTGTAGTGCTCCATGTAGAGTAAATGAATGCTGTTCTTTTAAGTTGATTATGGTTACGCAAGCACATGGCGGAATTCTCGAAGCCTTAATAATCAGGCGGCCCCACAGCGGAAGAGTCCGAGAGGGGCCTGATTTGTCAGGCCAGGTACGCCCCTGTCTATAAAGGCCAATCGGAGCAGACATCGGCCTTGGAGTAAATCTTTTTAAGCAGTTTTTAACATGCCGAACGGCTTATCTGATTCCCACTCGCTCCCGATGTTGACCAAGAAGCTTGACCACGTATATACTATATAGGTATGGTTCTAGCCCGCTGTCCGTGTCTTGTATCTTCTCCACCGACATGTATGCTTCTCTGTAGTCATCTCTCTTTTATCACAATCACGTTTTAAACATAAAACAAGCATGATCTGAGACCAACTCTCTGTGCCTCGGCTTGGTATATCTGGTTCCGCATCCACATCGCCAACATATTCTAAGGCTGGACGGATTGGTTGTACCCAGGCGGAAAATCGTTTTATCCTTCCCGATCTGGACAACAATAGTCCTTAAACTCCGCAGGGCTCAAGTGTTCTTATCACCATGTCGGAAATGGCAGCCGATCAGAAGGAAATGGACCAGGAGCAGAACGCTATCGACGTGATGCGCGATCCAAACGAGCGACCTCAATGTTTTTCCAGCACGATCCAGGAATGTCTCTTCGTCCTCACCTCGACGATGGCCATCGGCCAGACGTCGTTCTTCCAAGGTGCTATCATCGTTGTTCTTGCTGAGATCAGCAGAGACCTTAACATGGACTCTGCCGAGACAACGTGGACTACGGCAGGCGTTGCGTATGTGCTCATTCCACAATCATTCACTCGTTTACACTCCGTAGAAGACGGCTAATGTGTCTTCGCCCCTACAGATTGAGCAGTGGTGCTTTTCTATTACCCTTTGGGAAAGTGGCAGATATGTTCGGACGACGGACCATGTTCATCGCTAGTATGATAGGATACACACTATCTCTTCTGGTCATTGGCTTTGCGAACTCAGCTCTGTACTTCGACATACTCTCCGGAGTCATGGGAATTTTCTGCGCCTCATCTGTTCCTCCTGCCGTCGGCATTCTAGGTAGCGCATATGAAAAACCATCACCTAGGAAGAACAAAGCATTTGCATGTTTTAGCGCTGGTACGTTTCCTGTCAAAAAAAGAAAAGAGAGAAAAAAAAAAGGAAAAAAAGACGATGCCCAGTACTGATCTTTCATGTGAAGGAAACCCTCTAGGCTATGTCGGAGGTATGCTCGTGTCTGGTATTGCCTCTCAAGTCTCGACCTGGCGTACATCTTTCTGGGCTTTGGCAGTCATTTACGCGCTCTTCTCGATAGCCAGTATATTCACTGTTCCAAAGGAACCTTCACGAGCCAAAGTGGCATTGACTTTGGAAAATCTGAAGAAACTCGACCCGCTTGGCATGTTGCTGGCCGTCGCTGGTATAGCACTTTTTTCGAGCTCGTTGTCGTAAGTCATCTTACGCATTTTTGCTTCTGGCACTTTTTCTGTCTACACGGTACTAACATATTCTAGACTCGCTGGCGACGCACCTCAGGGCTGGAAGACTCCATACGTCATTGTTCTTCTCGTACTGGGTATATTGCTTATTGGCGCTTTTATCTATTGGCAATCAATCTGTTCCACTCCTCTAATGCCGCTCTACGTCTGGCGTGATCGTAATTTCTCATTGGTGAGCCCATTTTCCATTTTTCACTATTCCTTTAGTCATTTTTGCCAACTAACGACGGCGGTGTCGTAGTTAATGGGGACCCTCTCTCTCGGTTTCATGGCATTTGTCTCCGGTCAGTTCTGGATGGCGCTATACATGCAACAAGTTCAGAATTACAGTGGCCTCGGTATCACGGCTCGCTTGATGCCCATGGTCGTCGGCGGAGTACTCGTCAATGTCGTCTGTGCATTAATACTGCACCGAGTCAGCAATAAACTTCTCATGTACATCGCCACCACGGCATACATGGGGGCCTTCCTCATCGCCAGCTTTACGAAAGAAGACAGCATCTATTGGGGTTGCTATTTCGTGCCTTTTGTGCTAATGGTGGTCGGAGCGGATATCGAGTTCAACGTTGTAAATGTAAGATCACACCTTCCACTTGTCTGTTCTTTTCTAGTCAATGCAAGCGCTGACACAAACCACAGATGTATGTCATGTCCTCACTCCCACCGTCCGAGCAGTCCCTGGCAGGTGGCATCTTCAATACGGTCTCCAAGCTGGTATCTAATGTCGGCCTGGGTATAACAACCGCCATTTACAATGCCGTCCGAGACGAAGGCAGTGCTTCCGTAATCCGACCGTACTTGTCAACTTATTGGTTCGCAACTGCTATTGCCGGTGTGGCTGTCTTCATGGTTCCATTTCTCAAAATAGGAACTCAAGGAGGCGGTGACGCGAAAGAGCAATCTGACGAGGATTTATCGGATGGTGGTCATTTACAGGTGGAAACCAAAATTTGAGCATTGTTACATTCATAGATCGATAGATTATACATAGAACACATCAGATACCCGGGAATTTAGACTAATATTGCAATTTTCATGTTCATGCCCGTTTGCCAAGTTTGCAGGGCTTCAATTCTCCACGACTTGAACTTTCTGTTTACCATCGTCTTTCGCTCCTAAAGATCATTGGATGGGTTGGGCCACGTCTTCTTACTGGTGATTCATGTGAGCAATCGCATAGAGTGTTGGGGCCTAGAGGTACGGGGCATTACATCCAGAGGAATGGGACTGACTTTCTGGGTTGAAAGCTGTACTTTATCACAGTTCATACCCAGTTTGCGTCAGACCCTACTTGAGAGACGCATCCTGTTCATCTATATTTTCCATCTACAGGGTTACTAGTGAAGTGGATCAGAATAATATGAAGACGAAGCAATACAATCAGCAACATCAATGACGCCAAACACACATACTAATGAAGCATGCAACAAGCTGCAAAATAGGCCAAAACACAACCATGATCAGATGACACCAATTTCAAACCCCTTATCGCCTCTTTTCAAGTCATTACGGCTACCTAAGAACGAAAGAAGACAAAACATGAGAAATATGCCCTGAACATGTACTATGCACCCAAATCAAAGTTCCACCGAAACAAACATCCAGCATTACAAAAAGACGACGATTTCACCCCTGTCATTTCTCTTCAACCGCAACGTACGCCACAAATCCTTCTCCTCTTCCTGGCGACGGTCTCGATCAAGCCGACTGCTACGGCCCCGGCCTCGACGCTCGTCGTGATGGTCTTCCGAAGATTCTATACGCGCCGGGTAATCACGATGAAATCGTTTGAGAGTTTTATTAATCGAGCACCCACGGCCACTTTCAGGGCCTTTGGTAACCAGCGACAAAAAGTAAAGAGCCTTGTCACGTTCCTGCTCTTCGTCCGTCAGGGCCTCGTCGTCGCCGTTGCGGTAAAGCACCATCTTGCGATTATCATCGCCGCCACTGTCAGATCCACCGCGCTGCTCGATTGCTTTCAGACGGCGAGATGGCCTGGTTGAATCGTAATGATCGTTATCGTAGCTCTGTGAGCTGATCTTACGCTTCGTCTTGCGCACCTCATCAGTGGTGTCGGTAGTGGTATTGTCTCTGCTTTTCTTAGAGCGGCGCACTTGGACCAGCTCATCACCATTAGAGGGACTATGCCGTGTGCGAACAAGAGCCCTGGATGAGGGCTCGACGCTTCCCCTGCTGCTGGTGGACACATTAGATCCCCCGAACATGGATATAATGCGACCAGCACGACCCTTGAGAGAAATTCCCAGACCATCATCTGCGTTCCCATTGCTTTTATTTTTGCTTGTAAGCTTTTCATTCGGGCGAGTGCGCTTAAGAGGGGACTGCGGATCCTGATACCGGCGAAGGTCGTGCTCATCATCCGTGTAGTCCTCATAATCTGGTGAAAGTGATCTATCTCGGAGCATACGGTCCAGTCCCCCCGTCAATCCCGAATGCTGCAGGTAAGGGGTCCCGACATTATTGGTAACGCTAGACGGGGCATCCGTCATGGGAGTGTCTTCCTCATATCGCGAATTAGCGGCGTCAACGTTCAACTCTTCGACATGGCCGCGCTTGCGCTTTTTGTCGCTCGTCGTCTTGGGTGTTGGGTCGGGAGAGCTGCGCTCCATGTCCTTCTTTTTGTGCTTCTTCTCTTTCTTCTTCGGTGCCGGAGTCATGAAATCCATCGAGACATTGGACACTTGGTTTTCATACAGCGATGGCTTGATGGGATCTGCACCGTACGAGAATCCATTTTCTTCATAGGCAATATCATATTCGCGGTCTTCGTCATCAACATCCGTTTCGTATTGAGCCAGAGCCTTGCCCGGTTCGAACACCGAGCGCGCATTAGCTACCATTTTCATCGGTCCTTTACCAGCTGCCAAGGAGATTTTCGAAGCTGTGGGTGTCTGGTCAGTGACCAGAAAGTCAAAGACGTTGACGTCTTCTTCAGCAGGCGCGTCCACTTTTGCTTTCGAGGCCGAAACGGGGGTCTTCGATGTTTGCGGAGGACTGGGGGCGGCAGGAGGGATTTTTTCGGTCGGAGGATCATCGGCATCTGGTGCGTCTTCAACGTAAGGATGGCGAGGTTTCTTGGTGTTCGCCTTCGTGTTGGCTGAATTTCCGTTGGTACTGGTGAGTGTCTTGGGGTTTTCAGATTGTTTCTTATTTTGTTTGTTGCCTTTCTGCGGCTTCTCTTTATATAGGGCGCCCTGGTACTTTTGCGCTTCGGTCATACATGCCTGTGCGAGCCAGAGGGAACATCTCGTTAGCCTGGTCCAATCGCAGAACAGAAAGATGATAAATGATCAGACACAACAAGCGATGGCATCCAATCGGGCAACAAATGTTCCTGGGCAGCGAACCACGTCTTGCGCCAACAACTTCAAGCCCAAGTCCGTAGCTTGGACATTTGCGCAGCGCGATAGGATGTGTTGTCGATGTAGAAAAATAGCATGGAAGACTAAGCCACAATAATTGCATACCGTGTGCGACCTGTATTCGTTGCCTTGAAAGTGGACCATGCAATCGATACAGGTGAACGAGGCGCCGTGACATCGCCCGCGATGGGGATCGAGCTTTTTCTTGGTGAGCACATCACCGCAGGCCTGCAGATTGCGCGACGAATTAGTAAATCTAGTTATCCGATGGTATACTCTGTGCGAGTACTCACCTCACACTGGAAAGAAACCATTATTGAGCCCTAAGAACACCGCCCTCTTGAAACTCTCAAACGATGCGTTCCTGCGTGGATCGCCCGATCAGTAATGCCTGACTAACGGCGGAGTGGACCAGTACAACGCTGCGCTGCGTTGTACAGCTGTCTGAAGTGGATGTATGGGCGATAGGATGGCAGCCTGATGAGGCTATTAACAGAGCCCAATCAGCGGTAAGGGACAGAAAGCGAGGCGCGAAGTGACTTGAGACTCGTGGAAGTTCTTGAAGGGAGACGAAAATATTGCAGCTTTTCCAGAAGGAGCAGGCCCACATCGAAAAGAAAGTGGACACAGCGAGAGGCCTGAGGCAGGAAACCGGTGGGGAAGGCTGTCGATTTGCAGCGACAACAAATAAGGATATTTCCTAACAGTTCTTTGGTGGCACAACTGCAATAAATGATCAACGGGAAATACATACAACAAGCGATTACAGTGACAACGAACAGGGGGCGACGCGCTTCTTTTTGTTGTTGTTTTTGTTGATTGTCTGCTCAGCTCGCATTGGCTGGCTGCCTCAGGAGTCAGGCGGCCCGGCCTTCGGATCGCCAGAACATATGCACCATCTCAACGGCTGTTCGCTGCTAGAAGTACTAGGGAGAATGATAAGACTCGGAGGGAATATACATGATTTGATGAATCCGGACTTTAGTTCTGTCTACATGATGCATTCCTGAGACACTCATCAAACTTGGTCGTCTGTTTTGAACATGAGACAGACCAAGACTGGGACCAATGATCGCATGACGGACAGTACGGCGAGTCAGCAGACAGCCAACATCAGATCGCGAAGCAGGGGGGAACGAATCATATACCCGGCCAATCACTCTATTCTCTGCTGTGCAGGACTGACTCCAGGTAGATAACAGACAATTTGGTACACTCAACGTGCTTTATTTTTATACTATGTACAATGTACACGGGATATACCAGATTCCAATGTACCAACACCAGCCGACATATCTAGCGCGTCGAGAATCAAGCCGCTTCGCTAGCCAGGCGTGGGTCCAGTCCATATCACGGCAGAACAAGAGGTCATGCGCCACGCCAGGCTATATCTTGGTGGTTGCATTAACATCTTCCCTCAATTTGCGTCCATGGTCATGGCGCTACGCCACCCGAACTGAAGCGTATAACGGCCGTCCCATCGATATACGCACACGACGATGTGAGGTACGATATTTGCGAATGATTGATGCCAAATGCGTTGAGTATCAGAGTACTCCCTATGGCCCGTCGGAGAGAGAGAGAGAGAGAGAGAGAGAGAACAAGAAACTGTAAGGGTATCGCTGAACTGATATGAACATAGGGTGGGCGGGGGATCACGAGGCATGACGATGGTTCGACGTCTTGGGGGTGTGGCTCGCAGTAGCTTCGTCTCCGCTAACCTCCTCGAGTGAGACTAGAAAAGGAGCGCGTCAGTACGCAGAATGATCTGGATCGAGGGGAGGGGACGCCACTCACGATTCCTTGGTGATCTCAACAGCAGGATTTACGGCTTGATCCTGGTCTGACTTTTGTACATCGTTCTTGGCTATCTTTGCCAGTTCCTTCTCGCCACTCTCATCTTCATCCCCGCATCCACAGTCATATTCATCGAGCTTGTTGCAGTCGTACTCGGGTTTCTTGAGCATGTGATTCACTTCGTTGTGGATAAAGCAGCCCCATCCCGATGCGGCGTCGCGCGACGAAACTTGCGGCGGATATTTTTTAAGATGTCCCTGGAAATGCGATGCGCATTCACCGCTAGTGATATTAGCTCCTGCTTGAGAGATAACATCAGAGAGATCTCACCAAGGATACAGTCGTGCGAATAGATACACAAAAGATCGCAAGGCCTCTTGTTCCTCCAGTGTAGGCTCTTTCGGATATCGGGCCATCATCGTATGGAAGAACTTCCAAGTAGACCGACCTAGCTCCGCTCTGTGTATGCAACAAAAGGGTTAATTCGGATCTTGTTGCTGCAGATAATCCTGGCTAAGCATGTACTTACTTGGCCGTCTCATTGGCCAGCTTTGGCATCACCACAGCTCCTTTCAGTACATCATCATCCAATGCTAGATTCGATGGTATGGCGTTCTTTGTGTCGGTCAGATGACCAGGTGCTCGCGTTGCGGGACTGTCTGGACCTCGAGGTTGGAGGAAGATGAAGTAGATGACGAAGAGGAGCGCAAAGGTGCTGAGGAGCACGTAGCGAGTCGTCGGTCGAGCTGCCATTGTATATGCTATTTTGCAATGCAGAAAGAGTGAAGAGAACTGTCTTGGACGTGGACCCCTTCAAGGGTCATGCCAAATTTAGTGAACAATAAAGTAAAACGGAAACGTTGCTTCGAATTGATTACGGAGGACGGAGTAAACACTGTCCAATCGGAGCTTCGTCCAAGCTATCTTAGTCACGTGACCTCACATGACACTTCTTTGAACGCTGCTCTCTCATTGGTTCAGTCTTCCATCTCCTCTTTGCTCTCCTATTCTACCACGTGCTGAGAATCCGTAAAACAAGGGAAGAAAATGCTGTCTATCAATGCGGTTTACCAAAAAGCACAAGACAAGCTGCCCGTATACCTCTCCTCTTTTCTAGGCTACTTCAAGCCACCCCTAATGATCGCTTTGTTCAGCATCCGTGTTCGGTTCATCGTAGTCAGTTGTCACTCTGCCTGTCATTATAGGTATCCAGAACCCCGGGCAAAAGTTGCTCGACCAGGTTTATACCACAACACTGTCTCATTAGTCAGCGTCTAGTAAAGCTTCCGGTATCACGCAGCAGAGTTAGCACTCACCTCCAAGGATGCTCCACCTCTCCGTATTGAATATCTTCGATCCAGTCCTTCATGGTGATTGTGACTTCCCCAACCTCCTCTCCTGCTTTTAAACCACAGTCGATAACTTCCCCATTCCAAGAAATCGATTTGATTGGATTCACGATGAGTGCAGTGCCTGCACCAAACACTTCCAGCAATCTACCTTGCTTGGAAGCCTCCTTGAGCTCGGTCATGTACACCCGCCTTTCAGACACCTGCCAGCCTTGGGGGACCAGCCGCTCTTGAGCCAGGTCTATGATTGAATCGCGGGTAATGCCGGGCAAGATGGTGCCATCCAGAGGCGCAGTGATCAGTTCCTTGGTCTTTGTCTCGGGGTTGATCCACGCGACAAAGAGATTCATCGTACCTACTTCGGTAATGTACTGCTGTTCAGGTACTTCAGGGTCTCCAAGAAGCCAAAGAATCTGTTGAAATCCACGGGATCCGGCCGTCTCTTGAGCCACGATTGTAGGTGCATAATTTCCGCCGACCTTTTTGTCGCCGACGCCACCAGGCCAAGCACGCACTGGTGAAGAGCACGCCTCTAGGGAAATGGCCTTCATGCCACTGCTGCCAAAGTAGTTACCGACTGGACTGGCAATGATGTATAAGAGAGCTGACTGCGGGCGCGACACACTCAAGTCCGGCTCTGTACCGATCAGTGTTGGCCGTAGATACAGCGCGAATCCCCGCCCTCTGATTGTTTCTCAATTTAGTTATCAACCTTGTAAGACATGTATATGTATATCATCATACAAAAGATACTTGAACTTACTCAGGTATCCAGCGACTTTCTGTCTTGGTATATTCAGCCAACAACTTCAATACAGCTTCTTCATCAAAACCAGGCAGTGCGATGCGGACTGCGGATGTGTTGAGGCGGCGAATATTCTTCTCGGGTCGAAACAAGCGCACATTGCCCCGAGCGTCCTTGTATGCTTTCATGCCTTCAAAACAACAGAACGCATAGTGGAACACTGCTGCGGCTGGGTCGAGAGTAAGGGCCTTGTAGGGCTCTATACTCGGAGTGCCCCAGCCGTGCGTTGCATCCCATGTTGCGGAAAGAATGTGATCTAAGATTTTGTCAGTATCTCAACGACTATGTTTGTTTTCCATCTTCCATCGGATGGCGCATTGCTACCCTAGAACATTCTTTTGACTTGTGCAACTGACCAGTAAAAGACCGCCCAAACTTCAGTTGGTCAGGCGGCAACAATTCTTTGGGTGACTCAGTCTGGTGGATGGACAGTTTTGTCGCATCAGGTCCAACGAAGAGAGAGTCTGCCATGGCAATGAGTCGAATCGCAAGACACTCGTTGTTCGTGAGCAACTGATAGTCGACGGCCGGACCAGTAATTTTGGTTGACGTTGTTGAGTTGCAGTCTGGCCGGTCTGGAGGTGAAGATAAGGATGAGCGCGGGGGCTTTTCTAGTACGAACCCTTACGCGTTTGGTTACATCCACGTACAATATCCCTGCCAGCAGTCGAACTGGCATCACACACGACCGAGTCAATTGAGAAATAATCAGAACTTCCATCGTAGCCAACTCTAGTCGATTAGCACCGTCGCTCTACATCCCCAAGCCTAACATTTCAAGACAAGTGGGCGGCATCGGCAATCTTTGCGGGCCGAGGGCGATGTCTACGTGGATACAGAGTATATGCTACGGACGGACCTACGATCACTCAGTCGGCACTGAATCAGTTCGACCAATGATCTAGGTATAGAGGAGAGTTCTCACCCTGGAAGTACGCATTGACAGGAATGTCGGAAGTTCTAGTTATCTACTTGATTTGTTTATCTCGTAATTACAGATACACGCTACCATGTGCTCATATATTTCGCCTGGATCCCTGCAAGTCGAATGGGAGTTAGGGTTTAAAGGTCTATCTCCGGGTCAGAGTAAGCACCCTAATTGGCTCTACAAGAACTCATCTGGATGATCTTCTTCTCCCAAATCCTTTACTCGTTCTCGTTCCTGGCGGGCTGTACCCATCAAGTACGGTGATTGGCGAACGGCGACCAAGGCCCGGACTTAAAATATAGAAGTGCCGGAAGTGCTTGCCTTGATTGACATAGCTCGGCTATTCATGAGAATGGCTATAAATGACTTCTTTAGACCCCAGTTTGGCCTTAAGCACATCAATTGAAGCTTGACCAAAGAAAAACAAAACCAGGAAAAGGAAGCAAGCCCACGTCAACATGTCTAACCCATTCCGCAGACAGGCGCCCACGCCAAAGAGCGCTCTCGGCTATCACCGCGTCCTAGCTCCCACGGCGGGCGTGCGGGTCTCGCCATTATGCCTGGGAACGATGAATTTTGGCACCGCATGGTAAGAGCATCAAGAAAACAACAAGTCTATTAACACAATTAATTCCGTTTCCAGGGAATCGTTCATGGGTGAATGCTCGAAAGAAAGCGCCTTTGCTATACTTGACGCTTTCTACGAGAACGGAGGCAATTTCATTGATACGTATGTCCCGGACACTGCTCGGCTGTCAAAATAATGGCAACTGATTGTTCTCAGTGCCAATAATTATCAATTTGAGCAAGCCGAGCAATGGATCGGTGAATGGATGAAGGCCCGAGGGAATCGCGATCAGATCGTGTAAGTAATGAAAGAACCTAATGATACACCTCTGCGTATACTGGTCATCAGCCAAATACAGGACTGACAGTGTCATTTTCCCGTGATGTTTTTTAGTCTCGCGACGAAATACACCGCAAATTTTCGCTCTGCGCACTTTGACAAGGAGCCCATCCAGTCAAACTTCTCGGGCAACTCGGTGAAGTCAATGCATATCTCCATCAAGAAGAGTTTGGAGAAGCTGCAGACAGATTACATAGATCTGTTCTATGTGCACTGGTGGGACCTCACGACTGGCGTCGAAGAAGTCATGCATGGCTTGAACTCGTTGGTCACAGCGGGAAAAGTGCTTTATCTCGGTATATCCGACACTCCAGCGTGGATAGTTGTGAAGGCCAACGACTATGCCCGTGCCAATGGTCTCCGGCCTTTCTCCGTGTATCAGGGGAAATGGAACGCCTCATTTCGCGACATGGAGAAAGAAATTATTCCCATGTGTCGTGATCAGGGAATGGGCATTGCTCCGTGGGCAGCCCTCGGCCAGGGAAGATTCAAGAGTGCTGCCGCGCGAGAGGCCGCTCATACTGGAGCCGGAAGGGCAGCACAACTGTCCGAAAACGAGATTCGCGTATCTGACGCCTTGGAAGCCGTTGCAAATCGCAAGAATGCTAATCTCCACGCCGTGGTAAGTAGGCTGAACTTGCAAGTAGACCATAGGGTTGACTAAATGGCTGACTGAATCCAGGCCCTAGCATATGTCCTCCAGAAGACGCCATATGTCTTCCCAATCATTGGACAACGCAAAGTCGACCACCTCCTCGCGAATATCGAAGCCCTCAAAATCGAGCTGACGCCCGAAGATCTTGAAGAAATCGACTCTGCTATACCATTTGACCCAGGCTTCCCTCTCAGCTTCCTGGTTGAAGGCAAGTATAATGTGAATATGACTGGCTCAGATCTGTGGTCACCCAAACTGGCGGGTTACCTCGAATCTGTAGAGCACCCACGAGCTATCCGACCGCATAAGGAATAATCAAGATCGACAGTTTCATGCCACCATTCGACTCGGCTGATCGTACTAATATCTGAAGGAGGATCAACGAGGCCTCATGTCAAGTAGGAGTAGCTTCAGCTAGAAAGTCGAAATACAATACTCGTATAGGAAATCCGCCTTACCCTTGAGCTTAAGCACATGGGCATATCTCTGGAATATTTTTAGTTCAGATAACGCGTCAGCTCAATATCAAAAAAAAAAAAAAAAAAAAGATAATGTAATTTACTGCATTTGGCGAAGGGAGATGCAATTTCGGGCATCCTACCTGCAAATGATCACTTCGCCAGAATAAAGTGATCTGCCAGCTTTCCACATCAAAGGTCTGAGCCACCGTGCTCAGTCCTGGATCCCTGGCCGCCAAACATCGCGGTCGATTACCGCATTTGGACAGTCGTGCCAAGCCACCGTGATGCGTTGCGGCTCCCTCCGTATCCCGATTGGTCACATTGCCAAAAATAGCCCTAATTCCTCCATCCCAGGCTCAGCATCATCTACGAAGATCATAAGAGCTGTTCCGATATGGCGGATTTCGTGAACCGCGAGATGTGAGAGTACTTAAAGAGTGAATATTCCTCTTCCTTGCCTCTTGGGTGGAAGCTTTTCAACACAAAAAAGTCCTACCAACTTTAACAATTTCAGGCAATTGGTCTTGATTCCCCTCATCTACAAGAGAATTTGAAATTCATTGTTTCAGTACATCGCCATGTCAAAACCCCTCAGTTCAGATACAGCATGTGTCACTGTAGCCCCCGGTAAGGATGGCTATTTACCCCCATATGCCTGTGGAGCGCTTCTCGATTATGTGCCCTCATTCGGCGCTGCACTGGCATTTACCATACTGTTTCTTGTGACAACATTAATCCATCTGACACAGGGCATCAGATACAAAAAGGTACTGTGGCGGAGCCAACATCGTCTGATATCAATGCTAACCACTCACGTTCCGCTAGTCATATACTTGGGTTGTGATTATGGCTGGTGTCTGGGAGGTAATCGCATTCATAAGCCGTACCCTTCTCACCAAACATCAGAATAAAACCACATACGACACCATTTTCACGCTCTTTCTGCTTCTCGCCCCCCTCTGGCTCAATGCCTTTCTCTATATGACCCTCGGCCGCATGGTATGGTTTTTTGACGAAACTCGAAAGCTCGCAAAACTATCCGCTCAGCGATTTGGCACGGTTTTCGTTTTACTCGATATCTTTTCGTTCATCATTCAGGTCATAGGAGCCGTCCCAATCGCTCTACCCAAGTCGTCGCATGACACGCAATTGCTGGGCTTGCATATCTACATGGCTGGAATCGGTCTGCAACAGTTCTTCATTCTATGTTTCACTGGCCTGATGATCACTCTTCATCGCCGACTGATCCAGCAAGAGAGGCGCGGAGTTTTGCTTGATCGATTGCAAAATGGATCGCTGCGCTGGCGGTGGTTGTTTTACGGTATCTACTTTGTTCTTCTGATGATAACAGTAAGCATCCACCCGCCGCATCATTTATACGCAATCAATCAGTTATGGCCTAGAAAATGTCTCGAACTAATCATTTGTTCCTGTATAGACTCGTATCATCTTTCGCCTCGTCGACTACGGGCTTGTCGGAGAGGGAGAAAGTGGCGAGATCACTTCTCATGAAGGTTTCGAATACGGGCTTGACGCGGCACCAATCCTTCTTGCACTATTTGCTCTCAACTTCACCCACCCAGGCCGTGTTATGAATGGTCCGGAATCAAGCTGGCCACACCTGAGTCGCAGCGAAAAGAAAGCGCTTAAAAAACAGGAAAAAGCGGCCAAAGCCGCCGGTCACGGCGTCTATTCTCCTATACCTTTCGAATCAATGAGTCGTCAGGAGGAGGGAAGTATAGATCACAATCACTAGTAGTCAAGACTCCATCGAAAATGGAGAGTCGGTTTGCTACAACTGACCTGTTAATCATGCCGAATGTCTCTGAGCGTTATTTTTGTGTTATTGAATTTGAATTTGTGTTGTGTTTGTATTGAGGTTTTCTTCAGTTCGCTCCTATTGTCAAGGTGTTTCGTTTGTCAATTCAACTTTCCAGGATTTGATAGATAATCCAGATACGACATTCACGATTCATTTGATGAGATGATTAAGACTAAGTAGATATCGATGATACAATCTAAAGATCGATGAACTACCTTCAACATATTGAAGCAGAACCCCACGCAGCATTAATATGCACAATGAAAAAAAAAAGAAACAAACACTTGCGCAACAAATTACCGAACATTAATCAGGAGTGGTTTCAAGGATACACTCCATCACCACCTCAGGAAGCGTATTTATGAACAAGAAGGGAACGGAGGACTCGACGAAGAAACACCATCGCCGTAAATGACTTGAGTTCCGGGCTGAGCAAAAATGGTCTCTTGTTTTTCCACAGTTTTGCAACCATTCCCAACATTGGCTACGAACATTGCGGGGTATGCAGACTCGAAAGCATCAGCACTTCCCGTGCCGCCGGTAATAGTGACATCGGCACAATTCATGTACATTTCTCGGTTTCCTTCGAGATTGAACCAAGTCCAGGCAAATAGCGCATCGCCGTTAGCCGCGTCACTGGGCATGGTGAAGTCGTAGGTTGATACCAAAGGGCAGCCGCCCTCCATTGACTCGATCACGCGGAACGAAGTACCGTTATCGTAGCTTAGCGATAGCTGACAGGAGCCCCCATCATGAACGGCAGAGCCAGCCAAGGTGATGTTGTATTTCTGTCCGGCAGTGTAGGTGGTTACTGAGCGCCAAGGGGTATTGGTCTGGTAGCCTTTGCATGGAAAGTTGGATCCTGTTCAGAATTCAAGGCGTTAGAAAATGGTTTTCAATAAGTGAAAAAGTCCATATCTGGAAAGGATAAAACATACCATCCGTCTTCAAAGGATCGGTCATTGAATAGTCGGCCGAGGTTGTTTGAGGATCGAATTTGCTGCGTAGGGGATATGGCCAGCTCATTTCCATGTGTGCAGAGGCAATCCCGACGGCCATCAGGCCAATGACAGTTCTGAACATCATATTTAAAGAGTGTGAGGGTATTTCTGACCGATAATATACAAGGGCCTAAAGTGAATGGCGAGAAGAAACGAAGTACTAGAACAAAAGAACAAGCACAAACTTGTGACAAACCAGATTGCGATACTAGAAAGGTCGACACAAGAGATGGAAGATTGGTTTAAGGTTAGTATTTAAAAAGTATTTCGGTTGTGATATCAGCTCATAAGTTAGCCGAAGTTCAGGGTTCCTTGATTGTGTAGAGGAAGATACGCATGAATGGAATTCGAGGAATGTCGCATTCCTCTGTGGGCACAAAGGAGGCGCTTCCACACATTCGCAAAGCCCCTTCGTAGACTTCGTACAGCAAGCTAGTCGAGGAAGACAAGTTTGGATTAACAAGCAGATAGTCTACCTAATACTAAGTTTGGTCTCTAAGGTCTGTTCACCTGGACTTTGTCCACATTTCGAGGGCGAAACTCAAACTGCGATGCATCTTGATCGAGCACGGATGTTCCTAAATTTGTTGCCGATGATACTCTCGCTCGTAGGGGCTCCCCGGCGTAGATAACATGTTCCATCCTCCAGGATATTTTCAAGTCGATCTTTTGAGGTGGATTACCGAAGTAGGAAATTAGGGCAAATTTGGCACAGCGTACGGTAGGCCAAGATTTGCTCCGGGGAGACGCCATACGTAACGTGTACATTCTTGTCGCAAGGATTGACACCCAGTCAGCTTATCATTTCCGAGAATAGTAGTCTGTAAATATTGATTATGGAACATACAACTACTGTGTACGACTCAGAACGCGTAGGCCCACGATCGTCGCAAGCCATAACGAAATATGTCGAGGAAGATGACGAACGAGCGCGATTTACTTCAATTTGAGAGCACATCATGCAATTTCACTCGATGGCTCTGATGTCCGCAGGACCCAGCTCAAAACTCCTCTGTAGAATTGATATGGTATGCTGAACAGGATACGACCGTGTTGCCCCTCATCTAATTAGCCCAAGCATGGCTTTTGGTTCTGTCATAACGACATCAAACATCAAGTTTGAATCGAACGCTGACTATTTTCCGAGATAAGTCCAACTTAAGAGGCCGTCGCCCAGCTTCAGGCCATCTATCTTGACAATCTGGTCATCGCCCGGAACAACATCAAGTGCGCTGTCACTGACTAGTACACCATCTCGCTCTTCGAATACAAGGCACTTGACCGGTTTTCGAGTGCTGATGGCAACTTTTCGTTGTCCTTTACCGTTTTTCGTGGCGAGCTTTTGATCTATCTCGCGCACTTCGATGCCCCTATCGCTGAAATCCAAGTATTTGAACGGTTGTGGCCAGTCAACATCTCTTGCAACTAAGCGTCCATCAACCCACAGGCGCGTTGCAAGTACATGTGGCTCCGGAATTTTGACATGATCAATGACACCATCCACGATAATATTGGTTGTTCCGTTCGGGGTCAGCCGGACTTTCTCATGCACGATGCGTTCTCGAACCTCGAGCCCGGTGACGTTAGAAATGAACTTTAATTCAACAAGGCCTTCAACCTCTTTTCGCAAACTGCTCACAACCCACACTTCGAACTTGCTCGTCTTTGGAGGACGCGCATGTGTGACACTCCAGTCGTGATGTTCGCGACTTACTGCTACGGCGACGGGGGCGAGGATCCTCGCCATAGCGTAGTATGCAGGCTTCGGGCGGAGGAAATAATCAGCTATGGCCCAGGAGATCGTAGGCCAGCAGTCGTTCAATTGCCAAAGCAGCGCTCCACCACAATGACGCTCGTCTCCCCACTGACGTCGCCAGGCGCGATACCCGAACATCATCGTTTCTTCCTGGACGACTTGAGTCAGATAAATGTAGGTCTACATAGCATGATTAGCTTCTCTGTGACCGATCCAAGGGCAAATTGTAAGAAGGTTGTGAGGATACTAGCCTCTAAGTTAGTCGCAGTCCGAAGATTCTCTACGAGATAAGTAGCTAGTCGCCGTTCGTGTCCATCAGCTTTGTTGTGGAAGTCGATAACATGGGACTGCGGATAAAGATCTTTGTCATTCTCAACAAAGTATTTGATGGTTTCGATATGTGGGAAAGCCTCCATGCCAAATTCACTGTTGAAACGCCCACCAATGGTACCGAATATCTGATACTTTTCCTGGCTACCATGCCACACTAATGTAGTCTTCCTGTTAGAAATCACCATGCTACAAGAGCTGTTTTATCCACTATGGTGAAGACTCACCATTCCATTGGTGTAAGTCTCCAACTGTAGGGTCGGATGTGATCCTTCCATCCCCCCATGGGCTTCCTGGATGGTAGAAAACATCTGGGGAATATTCTCTGACTACTCTCGGTAAGAGATGCTCGTATATATAGCGTGCCGGAAAATCGGTCCGCAACCAACTGTCAGGATCTTTGTCACTATAATCGTACGTCAACCCAGCTTGTTCTTGAACTTGATAGTCTTCGTTATTGCCGGCGTACAACACGATAGCTGGATGATGTCGAAGCCGCACCACGTTTTCGATTGCTTCCCTTTTTATTGAATCCAGCAATAAAGACCATGCTGGATAATTGCCGCATCCAAACATGAAATCCTGCCAGACCAAGATACCTGATTCGTCGCACGCATCATAGAAGGCGTCATCCTCGTAAATACCACCACCCCAAACTCTACATATGGGGTCAATACAAAAGCCGAACATTTCGGATCCGCCCAATTATGGCTCACCTGATCATGACTTGATTTCCACGAGTCATCAGTTTGATCCACTTTCGATACCTCTCTGCACTTACCCGAGGAAGAAGACTGTCCGCTGGAATCCAGCATGAACCGCCACAGAAGATATCAACTCCATTGACTCGAAAGAAAAATGATTTTCCATGTTTGTCCGGTTCCTGAACAACCTCTGCAGTCCGGATACCGATTCGTTTGCTTGAACGCTGAAGTGTGTTATCACTTTTGTCGGTTATGGTGAATGTCAACTCATACAAGTTTTGATTGCCATATCCGTTTGGCCACCATAGCTTCGGCTGGTCCACAGTAAATGTTGTCGTGTAGATACTTCCAGACTTCGGCGGGACTTTCTCGCTGCTGACTTCCGTGCCATTGAAAGTCAGTAAAAATGTCCCTTGGTATTCATTCGACGCATGAACCGATTCAAGCTTCGCGTAAGCTGTAATAAGGGCGACACGGTGATCGCCAGAAAGCTCTATCTTGGTCCAGATATCGGCAATTCTAGCGTTGTAAATTTCCAGGCGAACATCTCGCCAAATACCAGCTGTCATCAGTATGGGGCCCCAGTCCCATCCCCAGTGGTATTGTGCTTTGCGCACTGCTAATCTTGCTGTTTCGCCGTTAAAGCAGACCCATTTGTGATCTGGATACTTCTTCTGGATTTGACGTGCTTTGAGTAATGCAGAATCAAATGTGACCTCTAGCGTGTGATTCTGTTTGTCGCCTTCGAGTAATTGATCAGTCACATCTACTCTATGCCCCAGAAACATGTTGTCACTTTCCAGTATGATTCTTCCGTCCAGGCGCACAGTACTGAAGGTATCGAGACCATCAAACACAAGGAAAGCTTTGGCTCCATATGGAATTGACGGCTTTACTAGTTCTTTGCGATAGACCCATGACTGTTCACCAATCCACTCTGCGTCGAGTTCGTTGAAGCCGATGAAGGGGTCCGGAATTCTGATGGAAAAGTAAGTGTGATGGCTATATTAGTTCAACAAGGGGTTGTCCATTGTACTTTACATTTTGTGAGCGAGTAAATCTTGGTGTATCACTGACGGGATCGACGGAACCTGAAGCCATGAATCTGGAGAGGAACCGCCGACTTGCTTGAACTCCCAGCCAGATGATAGCGACTCCTTAAAAAAGGGTTTCATGATGGTGGTAGTTGACTCTTTGGAACTTTCTATGCTGGCCTTCTTAGAGCTCCGCACATAGATGAGAATTCGAAAGTTTCCTCGATCTCACTTCGTTCTGGTACCTAGGTAGAGGTGACAGTCAGAAATCAGTGAAAAGATGCGACGATGATGCAGTGAACAAATAACGCGGGGAGAATTGCTCAAATTAGACGATTCGCGGGGCATACTGCACGATCGCTAAATGACGCGCTGATCAGGGACACTATGGTCATTGCCATTCGCTCGCGCTGTGCGTTGTCAGGAACTTAGAACAATAATCAAATATCAGTAAGTTCTTCTATTGTTGCTCATTTCCAAGGTTGATCATGACCTTTGCATGTTTGATTTTGGCGAGTCATTGATGCGACGGAAGTCGGATGCATATAACTCATATACAGCGCGGATATTACCCTTGCGACATATCTGCTAATACTTATAATTCATTGCAGCTGGACAGGTAAAAGGCTGCCAGAAGTTCTGTATACTTTCACCCTATTTATTCTGTGAGGCGCTCTGTGACTCCTGGTTTCGAGCGATTCTCAGCTCATCACCGTCGGCTAACCGCAGAAGGTCCGACTGCGTACCAATTGAAGCCATTCAGTTCTGGAGACTAAGGGGTATGGTATTCGGACCTTTTCCCGGCAGTTTTTTTTTTGTGTATCCAAACGATTATGGCACGACGGAAGAATGTCCAGAGTCCCCCGCATCTCGAGCCCTCTCCGTCTCGATGCGCCAGTCCTATCTTTTGGAGCTTTTGAAGCCTGGCACATCTGGTTTCCGCTCAACGGAGATTGCACTACGGGTTCTACTCCATAACTGATTGCCGTCTAAGTCTAGAGCTACGAGATCGCCATTGTGGGCGTTCCGTAGGGGCTTGCTACTCTCGACAGGTTTGTGCCTCTTTGCAATTTCAAGTAGGGCAATGGTTCGGGTCGCCAAGGGTTTCTTGAAATCGAGGGCGGTATACTCATGAAATTGTTTTTCCACTGAAGGTTATCAATGAGGAACATAGCAGCGTACTCAATGGTCTTGATATTACAGGGACAGCCGACTGGAACTCTGACTAGGTCGTTTTAGTTGGCGCTCTTCAGCTGAGGGCCGCTTGTCGGGCGTTTCTCTCCATAATCGACAGTAATACTAGGTTGCGGTAGTTCCGTTAGTATGCAGTGCGAAAAATTGTTCTGTACAAACATGTTGTCGACATAGTTCCATATAGGTAGCTTCGAACTCTGTGATCAACTATCTGTACGGGCGTCGGCAAATAAATGAGTGCCAAATTGAGGGAAGGGTTGGGTCAATTTTGTTGAAGACAGGGAAAATTCAGTTGGAGAGAAGCCATGGCGAATCAAGATCAAACACGAGCAGTTCCAAAAATGATGAATTTGAAGGACGTGAGAAAGCGTCAATGTTGAGAGGCAATTTGTGTTTGTCCGTAGACTTTTGGACATTTCATGCCAAGCTGTATTGATGTTGTAATATTACATGCCTGAGTTTTGAGTACCCCCGCTAACCCGATTTCGACTTGCCTCAATTACTTCTCACGAATTATTTGTTGTATCTTTGCCCACTTCGCAACAACCAACAACAACCTGCACAATGGCCTCGTTTCGGGCTCCGCGGCTACATAACCTGGCGAGAGGTTGCAATAGATTATATCGGCCACAACAGAGAAGATGGGCCCAAGTGCACGATGTGCGCTTTCTGGCCACCCATCGAGATCCGCAGCAAGTGCTGGACAGATATAAGCACAAGCTTGACCACAAAGCGAAGCAGTATGCCACAAGATTTGCCTCTCCAAAGAAGGAACCGCTGACCGAGTCATTGCTATGCTCTAAAGGGAAGGTCACGAGTCGGTAGAATCACTAAAAGAAGCATACAAAGATAAGATTGCCGAATATCGTCGCAACGCATCTACCGTCGCAACGCCTGAGCCGTCACCGGTTCCTTCACCAAGCAGCGCATCGTCTGTCTCTACTGATTCCGCCGCTTCATCTACCTCCGCAACCTCTACGGCAACGTCCCCAATCGCTGCGGCTGCCAAAGCAGCCACGGACCCTAACACACCAGGCATCAAGCCTCTGAGCTCCTTTCTCAACGTCGATAAAATCCTAACTCTCCCACCGAAAGAAATCGAGACTCTTTGGCGACTACGCCATGCAAATAATGCCCGGTCGATCTGCGCGGTCATTCCTCTAGAGACTTATCAACGAATGGCGGCGGCGGCGCGCTCAAACCCGCAATTCATCCTTCCTTTACCGCGGCAAGGCGCCAATGCGCAGTCTGAAGACTCTGCTGCTGTCGAAGGTGGTGCTGATATCCATTTCTTGCAATGGGGATTCCACCCTCCTGCCGCTTCGCCTTCTGCGCCGCTTCAGACAGCCAATACACATACCTCTACCATCGTTTTCACACACCTGGCCGCTTATAAGCTGCACGGCTCGTATGCGCAGCCCCATACTACGATCACACACCATCTTGACCTGGCTGACGAGAAGGGTCTAGTGCTTATGCACGGCCAAGTCATGCCGGATAGTGGCGTCTCGGTTGCCGAAGCCAGCTGGCTGGTTAGTTGCGTGCAGCGATTCTATGACTTTGACGGTGAAGGTAGTGGGCGTAAAGGCGAGTTGTTGCGTATGTTCACGCGTGGAGACGTCGAGGGTTTCAAGGTCGAGGATCTAGTCAGCGAGACTGAGACACTCTCTTGATGAGCTATCATATACTAATAGGGCCTTGCTTCATCCTGAGTCCAAAATTTGTACGAATATGTTGATATTGTAATATATAGGCCACATCAACGCGCGATGCATACATCCTCCATTAAATCTCAGTGTACGAGCCCCCATAAACTCTGGTCACCAGAAGCGGACATTAATTTTTATGGAGTAAATGTCCAGTACAACAGAAAGAGTGAGTTAACAGAAACACCATGTCAACCCAAAAGCGATAAAACCTGATCTGTACAAAGAAGAGGACGACGTATTCTTAGGTATTAGAACACGAAAAGAAATGAGCATATCTTTCAGAGGAACTGAAGTCCTCGAACCTTCTGAAGCTTGAGCCTGAATTGTATTAAGCGGGGGTATCTTTGAGTAAGGTTAAATGTATATAATACCAGAGAGGTGCGTAGAGAAGAAAGCCATCTGGAAGCCAACAGTCCGGCCGAATCAGTCGATTACGTAGTCTACGACAAATGTTCGAATGTAGTCGAAATAGTTGGGCTCTGCGACACTGTCGTTATGGCCACCGTTGGGGAGCTCACGCCACACTTTCGTTTCGGCTTTGCATAATTCAAATAACTGCGACATATGTGAAGGACTGTGATTGAACCATTAGTCGAAAAAATAACGTCAGGAAACAAGAAATAGACTGAGGGACGTACGGGATCATCTCATCTTTCAACCCACTCAGGAATAGAATGGGGATATTCTCTATTTTCGGAAGCACGTCTTCGCTGTTCCAATACTGATGGCATAGACGTGCGAGATAGCGAGCAGGAGGGAAAACACTGGGAGGGTTAGAATCACAAGAAGAAGTAGATGTACAGTGTGACACGTACGATGGGATAAGTTTACGAATGCATAGAAACGTGTTCTCGAGGATAAGACCTGCGATAACGCCCTTTTCTAAGTTTCTGGCCACAAGGTTGATCGCAACCGCACCGCCAAGACTCTGCCCGTAAACCACGATCTTTGTGTCTCGTGTCTCTGCTCGGTTTCGTATGTAATCGAGAGCTGTTTGAGAATCGATATTCAGCCCCCGTTCATCGGGCGTCCCCGTGGACAGCCCGTATCCGCGATACTCGAGCATAAAAACATTGCAATTCAGCGCCTTGGTTAATACTTTGGCAATTGGTATTCGATGGCCAATATTGCCAGCATTCCCATGAAACATTAGAATCGTGACATCCCGAGCGATATCTTTATTCGACGAGCGGATAAACAAGGCATTCAGTGACTCGCCGTCAGGTGTCGGAATCTGAAGGTCTTCATAGTCGGAAATGCCGAAGGATGATGCCTTTGGAACGTTTGTACGAGCATCGACCGGTACAGTCCGAGGATATATAATTTCACTAGCGATAGCAGATGAGTCAATGTTAGTATCTACATACAATTGGAAGTGAATAAAAACTAGATCAAGAAATGGCAACTTACTTTTGTTTGAAGTAAAGCAAGCTACTTGCAATGACTGCTAGTCCTGAAGACGCCAGCATGGGAAGACGTAGAAATTGCATGGCGTTACCAGCCATGGTCGAAAAGTTCCATTGCGGCGGTGGGGGAGGCGATTCCGACATTATGATAAGAAGCGGTTCTGCGACTATACCGGCAGATCAAAATTTTTCAAGATCACAATGAAAGAGCAAGGTATCGATTGAAGATTTCGTCCGTAAGGCTATCTAGTCTTCACGCAGGCATCGATCTTTCGCATTGCGCGGAGGCTAATGTACTATGTGTGTTGTACGGAGTTCGGCTCGCGTGGTGCAGTCCAACGGCGGACTGGAACGATTTCGATCAGCGAAGGGGGAAATACTCTAGGGTATTTTGAAAGTGCAAAATACTTTGAGCGTAGACGAAACAGAGCAAGACCTCAATTGCTTCTGCTTGCTTGCTTTGGAGTAGTGGATAGAGTGCTACAGGCAGGTGGAATCAATAGCTGAGTCGTCGACAGATGACGACACACTAGTCTTTTTGTAGATAAGCGCAGACCCCACAAGACACGTCCGAATGAGATTAGTGGTTCTGTTTGCTCTCAACCAATGATAAGCTTCATATTTTGACCGCCCTAGAAGCTTGCCTGCCTACAGAGCTTCACGCCTACCAGACCTATATTGTCATCCATCACATCCACTTATTACCCTCTTAACACGGATCTGTCATCAAGCAGAACTTACCTACAATTACTTGCTATACGAAGTTGCATTCGCCGTGTCGAACCTCAGTAACGACCACACAGATTACACAGGATGATTTCGAACGCGAGCGGCTCCCTGGGAGAAGGTAAGCAAGCTGCCGACCTGATGGAGCTACGACGGACCACGAATTGATCTACGTATAGATGGTATTCACGTTGATATGAATCACTTGAAAAAGGGCGAAGTCAAGTAAGTTGTTCTTATATTAGGAGTCATGGGAGTAACACTGGCTAACCCCTACAACAGCCTAGGTACCTCGATGTAAGCTTGTGCCCACCAGGTTCATTCTTTCCCCCTCGAACGAGCTAATCAGTATTGGCATTTCAGTATGGCAATCAACTTCAAGGACGGTGTTATTCTCGGAGCGGACAGTCGAACGACTACGGGTGCATACATCGCCAACCGAGTGACAGATAAGCTTACACAAGTGCACGACACCATCTGGTGCTGTCGATCCGGATCAGCCGCCGACACGCAAGCAGTCGCCGATATCGTTTCTTATCACCTCAACATGTACGGGATTGTGAACGACGAGCCACCAAGCACACAAACGGCAGCTGCCCTGTTCCAGGAACTGTGCTATGACAACAAGGACCAGTTAAGGTAGGGATTCGATACACCAATACTACAAAAATGGTGACATTATAGACGATACTGACTTATGGTCATCCACAGCGCCGGAATTATCATTGCTGGTTACGACAGACGACACGGAGGTCAGGTCTATTCGATTCCTCTTGGCGGTTCCCTTCATAAACAAGCGTATGCTATTGGCGGCTCCGGATCTACCTACATCTACGGATACTGTGACGCGAACTGGAAGGAAGGCATGACGGAAGAGGAGGGAGTCAACTTTGTCAAGAGTGCACTCGGCGAGGCTATCAAATGGGACGGCAGCTCTGGTGGTGTGATTCGTATGGTCGTGCTCACAGCTAAAGGCGCAATCCGTCATCTATATTTGCCCGACAATGGTTATACCGGGCCGGGGCCTGCTAGATAGAAGACGACTGTCGTTGCCATAGACCTATCACTGACCAAGCTCTTTTAATTCGTTTTTCCAATTCATCCAATCCTCCTTTGCCGCTGGTAGTTTGAATAGGATAACAGTGGCTATAAGCAAGCTGCGACTATTGGTACTGCCACGACATTATGTTTGAGCACGATAAGTTCAAACTCATCCGATTGCGCTCACGCCGCCAAGAGAGCAGTGGTTGAATTTAAACGTCAGTGGACAATTCTAAGGTATGAAGCGAATAATGGCAGATTTTCCGTCAGCCATCCCCTGTACTTGTGCTGTTCATCATAATCCAGTAAGCGGTCAGGAATAATATACGTCAGTGATGATGGTCGTGACACGTGAGTAATGGGCAGTGACGGTGAATTTGTTTGTTACCAGACCGAAATCTTGTAATAAATCAACATGCGTTCCTTCACCACCTGCTCCGTCGGTGTCTCGTCATTCGTCCAGCGATGCTTGTACCGTACCGTATTTTACGAGTCTATGGCTTCCATGTACACAGCTTAAGGTCGGAGGTCTAGCTTGCCGTTTCTTGCGATCTTCAGCTGGCCATATCGATTAATTTAATTTCTTCTCTTGACCTTTTGTCATCTTGACTGCCAGTCGATGGCTGGCTCTATCCCAATTGCTCGTGACCATCCATCAAGCGATCGATCGCTACCTACGTATGCGCCTGGTGCTTTAGCCGCGCTGGACGGGCCATTATATACACAGCATATACATGTGTATATGCCAGTTGATTCAATGTGAGCATTGGGCCGCAGTGTCTCTCCCTTTGGCTGAAATTGCCCAACGAGAGTCTCCTTGATCGATGATCGCTATCTTGTCTGCTCAGCTTCTAACGAAATTAATTAAACGACCAGATTTGATTGACCTTGCATATGTGAACATGTATTGATCGCAGAGCATTCTTAGATAGTACGAGACACACCCATCTACTTCACCAACGCAATTCCAAACACGAAGCTTTGTGCGCAACCTGGAACATCTCAAGTCTGCAAAGGCAAGACAACCCTTCAAAGGCACCGTTAATTTATTTCCTCCACTGTTGTCTCCATCTTGTCGTGGCGACACCGAGGATTTGGCCCTCCGAGCGAGGAGATCATTGTCGATAACCGGAGCACATTCCGATATCCACTCTTATTCGCAATTCGACGCTCAATCATCTGAAGAATCAGAAACAGAGAATGACAAGGGCCAATTGATGGTGATGCTAGAATCTGCCGCAAGACGTCCATCCTGAAGACACAGTTCCAGTTCCCAGTGACGTTGCCGCTGTGTTGCGGACTCGGTCTGGCCCCGTTTGCTGCAAGGCTCCAAGGCTCCCAGGCCACAAGGCTCCCCATCTCGTCAGGTAAGTCTAGTCGCTAATTCTCCTTCCGGCAACTACCTTCCCTCGCCTTCCCTTTCTTGACCTTGGGCTTCACGAGAGTGTAGACACTCCCCCTTGATCAAGGTACAAAACACTACACTTTTTGCAGATAGCGTGACACACTTCCACTCTTCGGGTTTGTCTTCGCATGGTTGCTGTCCCTCACTGCCACGTCTTTTTAATCAATCCCACCACCCGCATTCCTGTTTCCCCTCCTTGATTGTCCCCGCTCTACCTCCTCATATTTCGTCCCAGCAACTTTTTTACCTCACACCTGCTACATGGGCCACTTCGCCCCGCATTGTCTTCGGTATAGAAGAATCAGCCTCTGGCACGTCGCAAGCGCACAGAAATTCCTTATCTCACCACTGCCTTTTTCTTTCTTATCGTTCACTACCTAGCCGCCAGTACTGATATGGGCCTTGCTATCGTTAGCCCAACCACGGTGTCGGATTACGTCCATCAACCCGTCAGTTTGCGACGGAACCACCATGCTTGGAAGAAACACTACGATAAACCGCGTCGCCAATACCTCAGACTCGCCTTATCGCTCGTCACCCGCGCCTCCTTTTGTAGCGCACCAGCATAATCATTATCATTCATCGTCCACCACGTTTGATTCTAGAGACACCGCTTCCCCGACCTCTTCAACAGTCACGCCTTCAGCTCCTTCTTCCATTGCATCGCATACACCTCCGTATTTCTCTTCATCGCCGTCGTCGCATGATGTGCCAGCATACGTACAATCGATACCCCAACAACCATACAATAGCAACTACCACCGTCCCTACCGACAGTCCCCAGACGCTTCATCCACCACGATGACACCAGCATCGTCCCAAGAGGTCGGCAATGCCGACTCCATGATGTCAACGGCAAATCCACGATACTACCCTTCAGATTATGAGGCACCGCTCTCAGGTGCATCCTCCGCCAGCCACTCCGCACAGCGCATGTCTGGAATATCCAATATACCCTCTCCCTCGTCGCCACAGCTACATCCCACACATCCGTCAACAAGATCGTTGGCGAGTTCTGAGCCACCTTCTCCAAGTCGAATCAAAGTCCGTTCTTTGTCGCATATTCAGAGCTTTGCTAGCGAAGAATTTCTGGACCAGTCCCAACAATCGAGGAGAGCAGCTGGTCAGGGCTCGACCGACCTACCTCGTCAGTATGAAATCAGCTCGATGCCAGTGGCGGACATTATCGAGATGGTGGCGGGCTTATTGACGAAGATTACCGCAACGAATGACATGCAGCATGAACATATTCACCGCCATATTCCTCCTCCCGATGGCACAGCCAACCTCAGTGCGCAAGCGAGCAGCGTACTTGCATTCCATGGCAAGAACGTGCCTTCGATTACGATTCTCAATTATCTCGCGCGCATACACAAGTACTGTCCCACGACCTACGAAGTATTTCTCAGCTTACTAGTCTACTTTGATCGAATGACGGAGATGGTGAACAGTCGACCTGTTCATCGTAAGAGGAACAGACTAGAGTCAGCATCGACGCGATCTCAACCTACGTCTACCGCGACACATGGACCGTCGCTCGGTGGCTATCCGTCAGTGGTTACGCCTCCGTCTTCAAGTGGCATAACAGCGCAAGATCTGAAATCTTCAGAAACACCAGTCCCATCGTCATTGAAGCTGGATGAGGATGAGGAGGACGAATTTGCCAATTTCTTCGTGGTTGACAGTTTCAACATTCATCGACTGGTCATTGCTGGTGTCACTTGTGCTAGCAAATTTTTCTCCGATGTTTTCTATACAAACTCGCGCTATGCTAAGGTATGTTTCCTATCCTTCTACTATATATTTTGGTCTTGTTGATCGGTAGCTGATTCTACCGCACCGTAGGTTGGAGGGCTTCCACTTGTCGAATTGAATCACCTTGAACTTCAATTCCTTCTTCTCAACGATTTTCGGCTGGCGGTACCCGTGGAGGAGCTTGAAGCATACGGGACTATGTTGGTTGAGTTTTATGCACGAGAAGTGATTGCCCAACAACAGCAGCAACAGCAAGCTGTGCAGGCCAAGATACCTAGCTCGATAAACAATCCAAGTCTCGAACACCACCGTCACCATCATCGTCGCGATGGATCCGAGTACGGTCAGGCACCAACGCCGCCACGAACATAAGATACTGAGGAATGATGTATTTTGTCTTCTCGATGAAGAATTTGAGGCATTCTTCCGGTCCAGCTCTTTTCAGTATTCACGTATACAACGCGCTTATTCTCATTGATTACTTACATATTCCATATCAACATAGAGGAAAGGACGGACATGGGAGTTTATTGCTTTTACTTGCTTTAGTGTTCTGTCTTCTCACTCGTTCCTACACTTTTTGTCAACATTGCACCTTTCTCTGGCGAAGCGGTTCTTTCTACGTCGTATCCTAGGTATGTGGGTTTTTTGTGTACGTATTTGTGGCGGGAATACATTTGTCTCGTTAAACTTTCCGATAATCATCAGTATTATTACATGTGCTTCATTTTTGTCGTTTCTACGTCTCCATTTTCAAGTGCATTGATTATCTTTTGATTGGCCTCTCGATTCGAAGTCGTCGGCGCCAGGCCATTTCGGATCTGATCAACACAGAGGGTTCGGCACCCACCATGATACGATGGACGGTACCCAGCGAAACGCATGTAGCCATCCACGCTTCTCAACCTATATCTCATCCTAATTGCGTCCAGCATGCGGTCTTCCCAAGGCTATTTAATAGTCATTTCTCACGCCTCCATCGTCTTCAGAAGGGCATAGACGATCACATCGAGGTTCGACAGCGGCGTGTAGGAGATAGCTGTGTGAGCGATAGCGAAACAACAGATTGCCAGAAAACATTAGAACAATTGTATGCCTAGTCGTGAGCAACTTGACCTAGGTGCCAGTAGCATAGACACTCTTGATATCCTCCGGTGCAGTAAACTACCTCCAACCCCGGTTCTCCGTTCTAGTCCAGTCTCGCTGATCGATGGCTGCCCTTCGAAGGTAAAGGCACCTGGTCTTAGGTTGATAGTGCGACTAGAAGAATGCTTTGATTGTCCACAGTGAGCTGCGTCGACAACGTAGGCATGTCTCCAAGACAGCCCATAGCGCTGCAGGCGCTGTAGTGTTCTGTACACAGGAGAACCCAGATACTCTTGTTTTATCAGTAGCCTCTTATACCCAGGTTCCCCATTAGACAGACTCGATGTCTTTTGGCGACGGGAAGAGTCGTTGTTTCCTCGCTCGACGACGACACCACCACCCACTCCTTCCTCTTCGCTCCTTCCTGTTGTTCTATTTTTTTCTTGTCTACACACCACCCAGCTCCTTCCTCCTGTACACGCTCTACCCCTCCCCTTAACAGCCCTCAACAAACCAGACTACAAATACCCGTCCTCTGCCCAACTTCTCCCTCTTCTCTTCTTCTCTCTTCTCTCTCCCAACGTTCCACAGCCTCTCTCTTTTCCTCTGTTCGCATACTCTCCGTCTCTCACGCTCTACCCACGCTCATACTATCAATCTTCACGCTTTCACACTTCGGCTTTTGCATCTCCTATTCCCTTCTTCCTCTTCTCTTTGGGCTTTGGTGTTGGACAGCCTTCGCAATGCCTCCCTCCACTCACATCCCCGGTATTCCCTATGTCAAGGGTCCGTCCGTCCTCGGTCGTCTCACCACTGCCTCTGCTTTCCTCCAGCTACCCCGAAACCCTGTCAAGTACCGACCAAACGAACGCTCGCGTGCTTTGCCATCAACCCCCGCTACGAGGCTTCCTCGTCGCGTCGCGCCCGATGCACCTCGCCGTCGCCGGTTCCAAGCTGCTCCTGTTGCCAGTGCTATTCCCTTCCCGTCCCTTGCCAAATTCAAGCCGCGTCCTTCTTCCCCACCTCGTCGTTGTGTTTGGAATACTCCTTCGATGTCTAAGAATGGTGTCACTCGTGCTCTTCAAAATCGCAGATTCAATCCCTCTAGCCCCGAGCCCACTCGCATTCCTGTTGCTGTGAACATTCTTTCTGCCCTTCCTGTTATTCCCTGCCCCCCTGCACCACGCAAGAAGGTCAATTTTGTTGACACCAAGACTGTTACCATTTCACCCGTTCTTGTCTCACCTCTCAAGGCTAGAGACTCGCGTCGTACCTTTCCCCGAAAGTCTGAACGTGTAGCCCGTGCTAATTTGTATGCCAGACTTGCAGACGCTCGCAAATCTATCGTCAGCCGCAGTGCCAACCCGCTTCGGAGCATCCTTGTTCGACCTGCTTCGGACAAGGTCAGACCGAAGAAGGGCGTTCGGTTCGGCTCGACTGAGATTCGTGAAGTGGATTTCTGGATTGACCGAAAGCGAAACGTCTTTCAAGACGGCGGCCTTTGGGCAATGGGAAGACTGCAAGGCTGGCGCGTTACCTCCCTTGAGACCCCGAACGAGGACGGTGAATCCGAGAAGTATATGACCATGTGGGGACACGATCACAGCTCTGTGTACTATCACCATCCAGACGATCCTGAATGCCCACATGAAGGTTGCATATGGCAAGCAATTGCTCGCTTTGCCCGACGTTGTAGGCGGAAGAAGCAGGACCTTGGCTGTGAAGGAGAAAACCTCTTGCCTCTCTGGAGCGAGTACCGTCAGCGGGCTCGTGACGAAGGTTATGATATTCTTTAATTTCCCGTCATGTACTTCTTCCGCTTCTTGCCCATCCTGTATTTTGCAGGTGATGTCTCTTTGTAGCTCGTGTCCACTTCCTTCATGTACCCTTTCCGCTCTCATGTAGCACTTCGTCCTGTACCCCTTTCGCTTCCATGTATTGACCAGCCATATTACACCTCCTTCTCCTTTCTCTTACTTGGCACTTGGCACAGGAGTTCGCTGTGCAATCACTTCGGGTTTGTCCTGGTACGCGGACATCAGCTCGGTACGGACTTGTTGGCTCGCAATTCATTGTTCAAAGGCATGTATACATACCCGGGTTCAATCATCAACGGCGCATGCTAATTGTATGGATAGCAAATTGCTTCGGTCGTTCTCTGACTAAGAATGAATTCTGTCATTTGTCGTTCACATAAAACAACTTGGAAAAAAAAAGCCATCTCAAAAAAAGTTGAAAACAAAAAACCCTCGAAAAATAAGTCTTTGAATCTGCATTTTCGTCATGCGTTCTTGTTTGCGTTCTTGCTGTTATTGCTGTGTTGTATTCTCTTGCTTTTTATTTCTGATGTTGTTTTCATTCGTCGTTCTCATACTGCATTCTTGTCCTATTGACGTCTTTGAATGTTGTGCTCAAGGTTACTATCTCTGTTCTGCTTCTGCGGTTCTGTCTTTCATGCCTTCTGCATACCGAAAAAAGAAGAACCCCTCCCCCCAAAAAAAAACAAGACGAAAAGAAACGAAATTCAAGAAAAAAAATCTCAACCGTCGTTCTCGATCTGCATTTCCGTCATGTTTTTGTCTTCTCCCTGTTGCACTCGATGTTTGGCTTTTGACTTCCTTGTCTCTGTGCCTTCGCACGCACGCCATAGAAGAAAACCTCCCAGAACCCATGTTTGTCTTGTTTGTCTGTTGTGTTCTCTAGATACCGTTGTTTGATCTTCATGCTTTCCGGTTTCTTTTTGATTTGTTTCTGCTTTCTCGTCGGGATTTTGGGTCTCTGTCTTGTATCTGCACAGCATGTAACCCATCACGTGTCCCGTATATCGAAGCACTTGGAGGGATAGTGTGCCACGCAGAGACTGTTTGGTCATGTATATGGTGTTGGTTTCTTCTCATGCTAAGGGGGGACTTGGGGTATATGCAAGAGGTATATCAACGGAATGTTAGCACTGCGTCATATGATCTTGTCGGGAGTTCTTTGGGTTGGGTATCGTCATGGGCATGTATATAGCAAAGACCCCGTCAAGAACAGATCTTATAACCAACTTCTTGTCGCACCATCATCGTTACTTCCAATATAGCGTCCCTTCCATTAGCCGCCGCGCCGTCCGGTAAACTGTAGATCGCTGCAGGTTCCCTTTGCCATCATAATGAGCTCCCACCACCAATTTTCCACTCGGATGGCCGACGACTAGTTCTGTTTTCATGCGAGATTCAGCGGTCAAACACTGATGCACAACCGACCCTTCGAGCCTTGCTGCAGCAGATACGCATAATCCCGCGGTGATCGGCAAGGCTCTGTGAGGTTGACCAGTTGATATAGCTCGTACAATAACATCAAGCTCGTTGGCAGACATAGTGACTCCCGACAAGATCTGATGCGAGGTAGGCTTAGATACAAAACAGATCTTGGGAATCGAGGGAGGCACGGCATCGGCTGAATCCGCCATTCCCATGGCAACTGCACCTTTCGCTCGCAGCGACTCCAATCTTTCGAGTAGATCTACACGCTTATCGGTCTCAAATGGTAGCATCGTCCCATCTACGTCGAGTGCATCGGCCATCACAAAGACGCACGGATTTCCGGCATCGATGCATGTGACCTGAACTCCATCAATGATATCAATGGTATTGCCCGTTGGAAGCAGTTTGCCCGTTTTGGAACCACCCGGATGAATGAAATCAAGCTGAATCTTCGCAGCAGTACCAGACACACCATCAATCGCGAAATCGCCCTCGTAGATAGTCTCGGATGTGTCACTGGTGATTGGAAATGTGGCTCGGATGATTTTTTGAGTATTGGTATTGTACAAAGCAACAGTAGTATTACCGACTGCTTGAATCGAAGGTCTCACCAAGCCTGTGTCGACTGCAAAAGGTCCTATGGCACTTGACATATTTCCACAGTTACCGGAGTAGTCGATTCGATCGTCCTTGACGCCGACCTGTACGAAAGTGAACTCAACGTCTGCATCTTCGCGGTCCGTCGGAGCAACGACACATATCTTGGACAAACTCGAAAGTCCGCCGCCCATCCCGTCGAGTTGTCTGCCATTAGGGTCAGGTGCGCCGATGGTGCCCAGGAAGATGGGCGTCCAGTCCTTTCTGTCCGGTGGGAGGTCTTTTTTGTGAAACATCAGGGCTCTAGATGTACCGCCTCGATAGTATGATGCAGGCATACTATTTTGCTTCTTTGACCGGAAGCATGCACTGGCGGAGAATGTTCTGGTATAGCCTATCACTTGAGGCTCAAGGGAGCGAAGCACAAACCTCGAGTGCAATGCGGAGCTCAGACATCGCGACATGTTGTCTACCTATAGATGGCTGCTCTACCCAATGCTCCTTAGATCATGATCGGGTCTTATGAGAGACCGAACACCTGATAAGCAGGAGCAGGTCGACGAATATGCTGGGGCAACGAACGGCTTCTACCGAGGTTAAATATGTCGTCGCAATAGGCTCTTCGGATCAACATACACAGCTCCGTCTTTGTTCATTTTCGGTTAGGCGCTTATCAGACAGGAATGTCACTGCACCAGTGTAGCATTCCGACATTCATTGCCCGCGATTGGATCAAGGCGATGGAAAAGGGCAACAATGCATGCAAGATGCAGATGCTCCTGCTATATCAATTTTTAATTTCTGCGACGCCGTTGGTGAATACCATAACTATATTGCGAGAACGAACAACTACCGTGGGCAGACAAATACAGTACCAATCCTTTCAAAGCCGAGTTTATGCTATCAATATTCAGTACGGATCTAGTAAGCCCCCAGTCTTTCTTCCCATGCAGGCTGCGGTGCAGATTTTCGTCGGCGGTATCCTGAAAGTATTGGGTTCGAAGCTACAAGCTCCAGTCCATCGATTCTCGCGCCATTTTCATCAAGAGCCCAAAGTGTCAACGCAATGTAGTTGGTACCGTTATAATTGAGAATCCCTTCGGGAACAGGGAACCTTGTCTGTGGACCGAGATTGTTCACTAAATCAATAGCGTAAGTGGTGAACCATGTCGAAACAGTCTAGAGACTTACCATATTTGCCGAACTGATACCCGTTTACGAAGAGCTGACATCGATAATTACTTCCCCATCGTTTCTGGTTGTCCAAGTCACGGAGCGGGCCAGCGCTGGTTGTATTGAAGACGAAAGACATTGGAACGTCCCAGCCAGTGGGGATATCCAAAACAAAGCTGGTCGTAAAAAACCCTACACCTGCCTTCCTAATCCCATTCTGCACGGGACTTGACGACCTCCATTCGGCATCCGGCGGACACGGGAGATGATATCCTTGTCTCTCAGCGTACATTGAGCCCTCGTTTAGTGGACCGCGTGCGAGGTCCCTATACTGCTCCCCACCCATGTTTCCCGTCATCCGCCATTCGATATCAGCTTGGCTGTGACCGGAGAGGTAATAATTGAGAATTCCACGTGGAAATTTGATAGCGTCTGTACCAGGCGCTTCTTCATCATATCCCATGTGGTCGATGAGTACAGTGAATACATACGGCTCTCCGATTTTGAGCTTGCTCGGCAAGGTGAGGTTGTGAACATAAGTCTGAGTTCCTACAGCTCCGGGCCATGACCCGAGAAATGTTTTGTTCAGCCAGATGGAATGTCCAAAGCCTACCCCACCGGAGACGTTGAACCAGGCAGTCGTTTCGAGGCTGTTGGCCGTAAAATGGCCGCGATAAATGAATGACCCAGCATGGTACCCGTAATCCATTGCATATAGAGACCTGGGAGTGGAGAGGTTGCGTGGGTTATTGCTCGATGTATGTGTTAGAGCTGTGTATGGAGTGTCATTGAAGGATGGCTTGATTTCCGGTAAAGAATCCATGAACTTCCAGGGCAATTGAGACAAATTCGGCATCTTGATATCCAGAGAGCGGTATTGAACCGTCGCTGCCAGGTTCCCTATCTGTGTCCTTGAAGTCGGTAGCGGCGAACCATTAAAAATGATGGAGTTGACGGCTGCAGGAGCGGAGAGCACTTCAAGCACCGTAGTTGCATTCACATCACCAGTGAGCGATAGATTGTCGTCTAACATCTGAGCACTTCTGATAAGATAGCCTGCGCTCACAATCACCTTTTCCTTGGTTGGAGAGGTGAAATTTCCGATCGGATCAGCAGCCGGTAGCTCCAACACCCAGTAGTTATACGCCTCGTTTCGCCAGACAAGATACAAGTACAGACCTTCAAGCTTAACAACCTTCCGTACGGTGCTGACCCGCCATTTGAGAACCCATAATGATCCCTTCTGCACGATGGAAATACCAGCGCCTTCAATCAGCTGTGGCTTACCCGTACTTGACGGAAAAGCGGCCTCGTGAGTCTCGCCTTCGCCGCCGTACAGGATGAGGACCCGGGAAGAGTTTACCCCTTGAGCCCAGGCAAAGACCTCTGCGGAAGAGTATATCATCTTGATTCCAGCAACGTCATAATCGGTAACATGGATCTTGGAATCTCTCCCATTCAGTGTCAACGAGCCGCCAAGTTGTGGGATCGTGACATTTCCGATGCTTGTCGAGACCGTCAATGTATAATTCGTGTTCTGTAGAGAGGTAAAGTTCGCGTGGCGGACAACATAGAAGTTTGTATTTGTGCCATCGCTCCTTAAAGGAGTCACAGAAATGGTGTCCGGTGCGCCATAAGATCCGTTCACACTAAGACCAGGGGTTGCCGTTAAATATGCTGGGGATGCCTTCAAAAAATTAGCTTGAAGCTTTAGTTCGCTATACTTTTCGCGCCACAACTCTCGATTCTCTGTAATGGCGGCGCCGTAATCGTACGATGTGTATCCCCCTTCGTAGCCCAGGTTTCCCCAATTAGTACCCCCGTACGTCTGTTCTCATTAGCATGATTTTTTTTCTGACTCTGATATCTTGAGATAGAACGGACCATGTAGATGTTGAAAATAGTTGCGTGGAATGCATAATTGTTCTTGTAAACGACTCGCTCAGCCTCCTCGTTCACAAGAATGGCGCAGCCGTCCTGAGTAACTCCACCCCTGAAACGCATGTGTTAGCATTTAAGGAGGTCACGGGGGGCTCGACGAACCATCCTTCACCAGAACCTCCCTGAAATTCCGCGATAGCGAACGGTGTTGTTGGACTTTGTTCTTGGTGAATGGTCTGCCAGTCATACGAGAACCGATAGGTCGGCCAGATGTAGGGATCCGCGCCTATTTCCATCAGCCGTTTCCCTTTATGAAATCACACTGGTTGAAGAAGATCTCACAGTCATATCGCATGGGGTATGAATCGATTCCGTACAGATCCACCGCACCAACTCCTGTACCTGGCGCAAAATAACCCTCTACCTCATTGTCATTGTCAATGAAGGGAACAGTAACACCAGCCTCGCGAAATTGCTGTTCCACATACGACATGTACTCGCGATTCATCGCACTGGGGAACTCCGCTACTCCCGGCCATGTGGTGTATTCATTTTCGGGCTGCATCAAGATGACTGGCCCCCCTTTTGTGATTTCCGCGTCTGCAATGATCTTCCCGATTGTGGAAACGTAGTTCTTGGTTGCATTGAGATATTCTTCACTGTCAGAGCGAATCTGGCTTTTGATACGAAGTACCCATCCAGGTATACCACCGGCAGAGGTCTCCGCGTTGATGTACGGACCAGGTCGAGCAATCAGATAGATACCAGCGTCTTGGGCTGCGGCAAAAAATTCATCAAGGCTCCAGATGCCTTGGGTCACGACTTGCCCAGGGTTCGCCTCTAACAGAGCCCAGTCTGTATAGAAAGAGACACCGGTGAAACCAAGGGCTTTGATCTTTTGAAATATATCCAACCACAGACCAGGCACGGGTAGGCGGAAGGGATGAAATTCACCGGAGAGTAGCATGATGCGCTCCCCACGCACCATGAGCGAGTGCTGGTCCCATGTTACCTGTAGATTCTAGTCAGTATTCCTACTTCTTACAAAATTGGTAACAATTAATTGGCCACCAAATCTTGAAGTAGATTCCGGTTTGTCAATTTACTATCGACGTTCGTGACTGCATCAGCTGCATTAGAATAATGCAAAGCATTGGCAATGCCGAGTAGGCCTAGTGATAAAGCGAAAACACGCATTTCGCCCTTCGTACGTATCGTGAGGAGTAATGCAGTCTTGGTCTGGGGACACAGCAGTCTCGCCTCAATTAAAGGAACAGCTCCCTGGAAATCCGGCTATTAAGGACATGGATCATTCAAAGAGATATTTAGCCTCCGCTGTAGATCCCCCGCATTTCAAGGCATTTATCCGGGGTGGAGTCGAATTATCAACGAGGTATTGGATCGATAATCTCGTCAATGATCCTTAGCTGATGGCTCATGCGGAGAGAAGACCGAAATTCATGACATGGAAGTAAGCGAGCAGTGTGATGTAAATCTCCGGATGTCCAAAACTCGGCAGTCAAGGACTGGAGGAAAGCGGACTCGTGAGCTACGAATGCTTTTAGAGCAATTGGATAGAATCAACAGATAAGACTGTGCCCAATCTAACTTTTCTGATGTATTGTACAGAGTAACTCGTCACATCTAGTCCAATACTGAAGTATTGAAATACCATGACTTCGTGTCATTGCACATTTGCATTTCTATCCTTGGGTGCTCATAAAATGGATCAATCCGAGTGTGTGGACATCACAGACTAATCCATCAAACCGATCGTTTCTCGTCACCTCGTCAAACATCTCTCTTTGCGGTGCAAGCTCTATATAAGCAAACAAAAATACCCGATATCGCTGGAGCATATATAAAAGGCGCGCATGCGATATTATGCACTTCTTCGACCATATGGCTCGAAGGGAAGCAGAGCTGAGACAATAGCCATAATCGCATATAGGGCTGCGCAAATATAGATAGGGACTGGGGTGTTTGTCTGCAGAAGGTCAGTTGGTGCCCCGTGAAGCTCAATGGCCGGAGAATGGAGGTGGACATCGAGATTTAGGTCGGAAAAAAAAAGGAAGTCAAGAAGAGTACTCACATCGGCATACTTTCCCACAATAGCACTCACGATACCCATGATCCGATTCAGTCCAATGGCGACTCCGTTTCCTGTACCCCGATGGGCTGACGGGAAGATCTCGGGCGTATAGGCGTACAGGGTACCGTAGTAGATATTCAGGCAAAAGTTGACAGTGCACGAAAAGCCAATGTTCTGACTTTCGGTACGAACTTGAGTATAGGCGAAGAAAAAAACCATGGTGATAAGAGCGCCTATGATCATGGTACCTCGACGACCCCAGAACCAACGAGAGCGACACATAAAGCCAGCGAGAACTGGTCCCCAGATGCCGGAAAAGTTGACGAGTGCATAGTTCCTCCAAGTGATGTATGGGCTGTCGGCACCAAACTCGGCGCCACGCGTTTTCAGGTAGGTGGGAAGGAAGACATTGTAGAGAGGATATGCCAGGCCAATGAGCAACCACGAAAACCAGACTAGGCTAGTAGACAAAGCCATCTTGCGAGTCACGAAAAGGCCTGGGAAATGGATACCTAGGTCCTTGAAGGAAAAGCGGAATTTCCTACCACCCTTGCTGGGCTGTTGTATGTGGCCTGCCTGCTCTAACTTTTCAACAGTAAGACTGCAGGGCCGATTGTACTTATGGGCAATATCCTGTAAAACTCGTACAGCCTGTGCATCGCGACCAGTTGTGACAAGGAATTTGGGAGTCTCTTGCAAACGAACGACCGTAACGCGGAGCACGGACAGCACAAAGACAAAGGCGCCAGAGGTGTACCAGACATAGCGCCAACCCTTGTTGTTGTCATATGTACACGTAGCGGCGTCTGAGCAGGAGTAATTTGGAAGAAAAGCCCAAGCGAACAAGCCGGCAATCAGCTGACCGAGACCTGGAAAACCGGGACAGACGTTTTAGCAATGAGTTAAAATGAAGTTGGCAGGTGAAAAACGCACCCCACCAACAGGCCATCAGCGTGATCAACCATTGATTCTGACTAGGCAGGTACTCCAGAAAAACTGCAGTATCCAAGACCAAATTTCCTCCGGCACCGAAAGCGCTTAGGCAGATGAATAGGCCCAAGACGATCCAGTTGGGCGACGCGCCTGCAACGATAGTAAAGATGGACGAAATAAAGAGGGAGACGTTGAAAGCGAAGCGACGACCAATCACGTCGGCTGATAAGCCCCAGAACAGGGCACCGACGAGCATGCCTACATATACAGCAATGGTAAGGCCCGTAGAGAATGACGGTTGAAACTCGAGGATAGCCTGAGAAGAGATGATTGACTGAAGAAGCAGGATCAATGAATCGACAGCATAGCTACATGTTCGGGTCAGCCCGTCAAGGTACGATATCTAATCGAAAGTAGCGAGTCGCGCATACCCGAATCCGTTCAGACAAAACAGCTTCCACTGGTGAGGGGTGAGACCAATCTCGTCGATGGCCTAGGAGGCAGGCGCAGCCAGATTGTTAATCCATTTGTCTTTCGGAGCTTCATTAAGCATCGAACCACACTCACGTCGTTGATCAGGGTCATTTTGGCGGCTAGCACTTGATCGACGATCTGGGCTTGAAGCAGGTCATTTTCGCCGTGCTGCACGGAACGCGCGTCAGCATGGTCGGCCTCCTTGATGACCTTGTCTTCGGCCACGTATGGCGGCGGTTGGGTAGTCGAAGCAATTGGATCCTCCATGACGAGACGGCAGTGTCGCGATGGGTTTGTTGAGATGCGCTACCGGCAGTCACTGAAGCCAGACGAGTGCGACAAGCAGACGACCAGGAAGCAGAGAACAATGGCGGAGGGGGAAGAGGAGCAGAGAAAAGGGACACGGGCGGTTTTTGAGCCACTGCGGATCGCATTCTGACGGGCTTGGTTCGCTTTTGGTTCGTGAGGAAGTATCCGATTTGATTTGCGCTTAGCTTGACTGAGGAAATGACAATCGTCGAGCTGGCTAACCTCGACAGGCAAAAACTTCCAAAGAGGAAGCAAGATAGCACGCGCGACGATGCGGAGTGACATTCACTCTTCCTGCCTGTTGAGGCTAGCCTGTGTGTCTACAGCCAATCGCACGTCGGAGCATGGTATTAGTACTGTATTGTCAGCAGCGTTACAGTACCTCGCCCAGGCACGCTATTCCCAAGTGAGCAGGTAGCACGGGAATTTTAATCAGCCGATCGCCCACTGCATGATCTGATTGGCTTCAGATAACACGGCTGATCCGCCACGTGATCGGCAGGTCGTCCATGAATGGTCGAGATATACACGTGGGAGCTATGCCGTAGCTGGGCAACTATTATGTCGTGTGTATGTGGTGTGTAATGGTACCACCTGATACGCTGTAATTCCATGATCGACGTAACGTTCGTACGTACCGAGGTCTCGTGCCATTGGGGATTTCCGCACAGTCATTCATGACTCGTGGTTCCCCGACTTGCTAAAACACCATCACACGGCCACAACGCTCACTGCACTTGCATTCCCGTGCATTGCTCTCTGAGGCTATACTGATACGCAGTCGTTATCCCATCATGATGCCAAGCAGCCAAGCGCTGCCAAGGCCATGAGCGAGCCATTTACGTTCCTTTCGACGGTGGCAATGTGCTTCTGAGGTATCACGGAGTAGACCAACCTCGGTGTAGAGCCAACGCTGAACGAGTTCGGGCCTTGGACTAAGCCATTTGGCGTTAGAGCTAATCATGAACCAACAGTGCCCAGATCGATCTCGTCCACTCCGGGCACCTCAATTCAGCCTCAATAGCCTCAGAGCCCCTCCCGATGTCTCGGTTACCTCCGATTGCGCCAATCAGCGCCGTGACAACATCGTGCTACTATTCTAGTCACGAAGCATATTTGGGATAGGGGCGTCGGCGTGAAGGGTTTTCCGCGATGCGCAGAGCCTCTGACGAGTCTTATTTAACCTACTTTTCTACCTTGTGCCTTCCTGATTTTCTTGCGACCTCAACATAGCTGCCTTGTCATTTCTGTTCGTTCGATCGAATTCACCATGGGCTCTCGTTGCTGTTGATAGTTTACACGGTGATCCACTCGCTAGAGTCCACATTCGTTCAAGTCCATTCGTTTCCAAAATCCGCCATGACGGCGGCGACCTCACTCTCGCTTCGGCGCCAATGGTGCCTGTCTCTCGCTATTACATGTTTCTTTCCAATCTTATCCGCAGCGAGTCCGTGGATCGTGACTGCGAATTATGAAGAAGTCGTTACCGTCTATCCCGGCTACACTGATTACGACTATACTGAACCCCCGGAAACCTACTCTGAAATTATCACCGTTGCCTCACCGACCGGGTCCGCCATATCGACAAGCACCATCACGGGGACTGATTATTACTCAGAAACATATACCATTGTCGAGATCTTGTATCCCTCAAATCCGACCGCAACTTCCAGTGCCGTGGATGCAACGGCGACCACCGGCGATTCCTCCGCCTACACAAGCTACGTTGTGAACCTCGCTTACACAGCCCCAACGTCCTGCAGCACGACGTGGACCTACACCACAGCAGTGCCAGTCGATCCGCCTTATGAAATCCAAGATGCACTCGTGCCCACCAGTGTCTCTACAAGCTACTCGGTGGACAACCGTAGCCCGTTTCAGCCCACCACCATCACCGAGGTGTATGCCTATATAGACCCGACCCAAGTACCTGCTTCCAGCTTGTCTATGCTTAGCTACAGCTACGAACCCTATCCGTCATGCTACAACCCATCCTCAGATGACAACACGTACGGGGATTCGTCGTCCTCGTCGTCCTCATCCTCTTCATCTTCATCTTCATCTTCCGGCACTTACTCCTGCGGCTATTACTACTGTAGTTCAGACGATGACTCCTATAGCTGGATCAATGATTCCAGTTATTACGGCATCTCCCCGCTAGCAATCATCTTGATTACTGTTCTTGGATGGTCGCTTGTCATTTTCGTAGCCGGCCTGTTTGAGAGCTACTTTTATTTCCAACGATTAATGAAAGGATGGCAAGCTCGCCGTGGCCTCCCGATCTCATGGTGGTTCTGGATATTTCCAGTGACTGTGCTGATTTGTCTGGGCTTCAGTCGAAGGGGATTCCAGGCGCGAAATGAAGAAGACGCCCGGGAACTGCGGCAAAAGTGGGAAGACATGGGGTTCTGGAAGAGGAAAGGTCTCTGGCTGCGGTATGGATTCACTTGGGGCTACCCTTCCATCCTTGGCCCTGCCCCCCCACGAGTGGGAAGACCATCGAAGGCTAGGCCGACACAACCGTTACTTCAAGTGTCACCTCCTGCTAGCGAAACAGGTGGAAGCAGCCGCCAACCGACACCACGAACATCGAACGGTGATGATGATGTCGAAGCTTCTGCCGTGGCCGCAGCTGCTTCTGAACAAAGCCAACCGTCCATGTCTGGTGGTCTGCCCTCTCAGAACTTACAAGTACCACCTCGTAGGCCACAACGAGTGTCAGATAGGTCAGTCGAGCCGATTTCCGAACAAGATGAGATTACAGAGGCGCCAACTACGGGCGAGCGACGAACCGGAGAGGAGGTCGCTGAGAAAACCATATCGGAAAAAGAAAAATCAACGACGCCTTGAAAATGCTTTTTGCATTTCTACATCTTCTAACCTGTCCAATGCTTGTAAACTTAGAAGAACAACGAGTCATCAGACCCCGTAACTCTATAATTGATACTATATAATTGATAATGAAATGTTTACCAGACGATCATCTCATCACTCGCCGCTCATTACTTTGAGCGTGACAGTCCTACCACATTTTAAAATGCTAACTTATGTGAGCGTCACTATGCTTTGTCATTCGTCTGGACAACTCGTCAAGCCGGAGGTGTATATCCATAATTGAAGGTCTGATCTCTATCGCAGCGCCCCTTCAAGCCAAGTTTCTCATTGCTGATTAGTTATAGGATGGCAAGTTTCTTGATTACTGAAGAAAGGAAGATTTCGCAACAGATCCAGTCTGCAGACTGCGGGGGTGGTGCTCAGATGAATCGCCCTGATACTCATCCCAGCTATTAACATAATAGATATCTGCTCCAATAATCGCAATCAGCTCGAACCTCGTCCAGGCTACAGATGCCAGTCATACACCGACTGTTTGAGTCACTGCAAGCTCAACACCGGACCCAACAATGAGGTCGGTGAATCTACTGGAAGTTTAGGATCCAGGGCTGTGCCGCACAACATTGACATGCAGTATCCTGTGTTCGGCAGTAGGGATTTGAATTGTATTATGCCAGTCGACTGGCAACTCTGGCTGGCATAGTAGATTATCCAATGAAATTTTCTAGAGAGGGGTGTTCTCAATCTGCGTGGTTGTGCCTTGGCGAAATGCATGCATGGTCTCGGATGATCAAATCAAACCCACCGTCCCGAGAATCTTTCAAGCGTGCAAAGGTATTGATTCCAACTTCAAACGCAAATCGCTCTTCTGAAAACGTAAGGTTGTGCCAATGTGTTTCGCGATCCATGTCAGAACATCTTATGAACCGTTGAACTATGTAGTCATTGCGAGCTACAATCTGAAATGTTAGCGGACTACATAAGGTATCTTGATTCGTTCAGCGTTTCTTGCATACAACACTGCCTCTTTCCACGAATTGCTTGCAATGATCGAGGAGAAGCTTCCCTTCCCAAGCATAGTACTTGTTGGCCAGCTGTCCACTGGCTCCGCTTTCCCCGTGCTCTATGGAATATAGATATGGATCCTGGTCCTTAAAAGATCCTTGGGTACTGCTACATGCTAGTTTGTGCTCCAGACGAATAAAAACACAGCATACTGTCCATATTTTTTTTTATGGAGAATGAAGTCTCCATACCCATCTCGCGCGTGTCTCTTTCGGCAATACACCTCAGCTATTTACCAATCTAGGCCGTGACGTTTCACCCACAGCCCAATGGCACGTCAAAAGACTATTATCAGGGTTGTAGTATTAGACTACTAGATGCACGATCCGTCTAGGGCACGGCTGAGCGTTGCTACTACATTCCGTAGCCTGCCATTTGCTTTGATGTCAGGACTTGTATGCTTGAATGGTTATGTTTGGAAAAGGATTCATCTTGTCCAAGGCGCGCGTTAACAAAACGTATTTTCCTCCCATACAGACGACTCATGGACGGTCACCTCGATCAAAATAGGCGTAAGTCCCTGCCGGTTATTGACCTATCATCAGTGCCACCGGGTTTGTGGGTGTAAAACTGACTTTTACGACGCACCATGTACAATAGGTTCTGAGCGGAGTATCACTAGCTGCTAGTGACATCGTTAGCGTGTTGATGAGCATTGTGGCTTTTAACCCATTGCAGGGAAAAGACGTTTTTGTTTCAACACCCCGGGTAGATTAGAAACAGGGTTCCCCTCTTTCTCTTCTCAGATCGACAACCGAGGGGCCGGATGGTAGTGTTGAGTTCAGTAGAAATATGTACCAGAGTAACGTATCAGTCATTTCAAGCCGAAGTGTGACTTGTCATAAATTCGTAGAAAAATACAAGTAAAACTGGCTGCTGACCTATATATATGGGAGCGCACCAGCATTATGCACCAGGATTATTCACCAACACACAGCAGATTCTAATTCCAAATCCTATATTACCAAAGTATGGAGGCTCCTTTTTCGATTACATCTTCTACGGGGATGCTCCCATTAATATTGCTCGGTTGTTTTGTCCTTGTCTTGCTACGGGACCTCGCTGCGTACCTGAACTCGCCTCTGCGCAAAATCCCTGGCCCTTTTCTCGCAGGTAAAAGAAACTTCAACACTAGATTCTACGCTTGCCTACCTTTTGGCTGCTAGAGCTTACTGCTAATATGATGGGTCATTGTAGGATGGTCTAATGTTTGGCGTATGTATCACGTCTGGCAGGGCAAGTATCATGTAGTCATCCTTGATTTGCACAAGATATATGGGCCCGTGGTCCGCATTGCTCCTAATGTCGTGGACTTGGATCTCCCAGAGTTGGTGAAAACTTTATATAATACTAAGGGAGACTGGAAAAAGGTGATAGTGGGCCATTCATACAAAAAGAATCAGTTACTGATACGAGGAACAGACAGAGTTCTATCATGGAAGTAGCGCGAAGGTGGATGGGAAAATTATCTACAACCTATTTAGCCAGACCGATTCTGCAGCCCATGCGCGAGAAAAACGGCCGATTGCAAAGTACTATTCGAAGAACGGAGTCCTTGCACTGGAAACACATATAGATGAGATGATCAGCTACTTGTGCAAGAGACTCGAGGAAGAATTTGTTGACGAACCCAAGGCTGGGAAGGTGTGTGATTTAGGTCAATGGTTGTTGTTCTGTGAGTCTTTCTTTTCTGTTCACCTGTTCGTTCGTTCGGATGATCCTCGCATTGAACATCGCTCATGGAATGCCATGACTGACAGTCACTTGGGATGTTGTCGGTAATGCCACGTTCAGCCAGGCCATTGGTTATCTGGAGAAAGGCTACGATTTTGATGGCACCATTGCAATATCTGATAAGGCGATGGAGTACTTCTCTCTTGTGGGACAGTACCCAATCCTTGACCACCTGCTGGACAAAAACCCTGTTTACCGTATCGGTCCTCCAGGCTTCGGAAACGTCACTAATATTTCCGTTAAGCACCTGGTCAATAGGCTACAAGGCAAAGATGCGGACTACCACAATCCTGACAGACCCGATTTCCTTGACAGATTCATCGAGGCAAAGTCGGCAGACGGGGGCTTTGTCAATGACAGACAGATTATCTCGTATTTGATGATTAACATGATTGCAGGTGCGGACACCACTGCTGTCGCTCTACGCGCGGTGCTATACTTCTCATTGAAATCTCCTCGTGTTTGGAAGCGATTACAAGAGGAAATTCCTAAGCAACAAATCAACTCAGCACCGATATCTTTTAAGCATGCATATGGCCTTTCATATCTCGGTGCGGTAATACGTGAAGCTATGCGGCTCCATCCGAGCGTTGCCATGATTCTGGAGCGATATGTTCCCATCGGAGGTATTTCTCTCCCGGGCGGCATAGTTCTTCCTGAGGGTTGTATCGCCGGCATGAATCCGTATGTGATTGCCCGGAATAAATCCATCTGGGGTGAGGATCCGGAAGTCTTCCGACCAGAGAGGTGGCTGAGGGCCACCGACGGGGAAACCGTAGACGAGTTCAAGCAACGTCTGACTTTGATGAACAACGCAGATCTTGCTTTTGGAGCTGGCAGCCGCGTCTGCATTGGAAAAAACCTGGCGCTGATGGAAGTTTACAAAGTGGTGAGCACCTTGGTGTCGCGGTACGACGTGGAGTTGGAGCATCCTATGCGGGAGTGGAAGACTCATAACAGATTCTTCCTTGGACAGGAAGATATTCTTGTCAGACTCGCTTCGAGGGCCAGGTAGATGGAATTCATCAGTCGTCGAGGCTATATCCGAATTCGAGTTTTGATGAGAGTGATCTTAGCTACATTGAACATCATGGGACTCGTTTTGGAAGTCGCGTCCATCGAAAGAAATATCAGAACCTAATCAAAGCTAGCTATAGTAAACACTCATTGGCAACGCGGTAGCTATGTCTAGGTCTCGCCTCTCTTTGAAGTCATGGTAGCATAAAAGCGATGCTCATGACTTGTCTGCTGACGAGGGGCAAGACTGTGCATGCTACGGAAGATGTTGGCTAGAAATTCGAATCGCAAAAAGTGCTCTCTAGATGCGAAGCTTGAATCACCATCAAAACATTATGACATGGTCTATACATTAATACACACCAATTTTCTCTTTCAGTAACTGCACCACATGGTCATTCAACCAATACTCATTCAACTGGCTGCTCGGCATATTTCCCGCGCCATCAATCCTTCCTTTGCATTTAGAAGTCCCACATGTGCATTCGAACGGTTGATTCATATACCACTCAGTCGATGGGTAGAAAAAGGTCAGTGCATCACCACTATTCAGTGAACGGCCATCCACCACGCGTACCTCGTTCTTATGCATATCAAACACGACTGATGGGTCGCATGAGTGGTTGCAATATACAAGGTCGGAATTGAGCTCGATGTGCGTGTTGCGGCCAATCTGCACAGTCGTGTAGCGCTGTTCGGAAACAATGCTGGTTGTTTTTGGATCAAGACGCGCAAATACGGCGCCGGCTGGTAGCGAGATGAGCGAAACAGCGCTCGACTCGAATGGTTTGTTGCTGCGGACGACCTGTAGCAGTCCTGGGTGCGTTGGTGGAGGGAAAGACTTCACCAAAGGTATGGCTGGTGGGGTGACGTCCTGCTCTGCGATGGGAGCCATCTTCGGTGGATTTGTCTGAGGTATCTGGGCGATGTAATGTCTTGGAAACAGGATAGTCGAGCGATGGAGGGGAGAAATGGTAGCAGGCTTTGAAGCAGTAGAAACCATTACATTGGCTGGAGTCTTCAAAATAGGATCAACTAAAGTGAGCCTGTCAATCTTTTCAAAGGGAAAATAGAGTTCATTTTTCGGGAATGCTGCCGGAGAACCTCGGTCTAGAAATAAATCTCGAGTAGATTCCGGTTATCTATACGGAATGCGATGATTATCATACGAAAAGCCTCACGGCGTATCATATGATCTTCTATTTGAGCTGCCAGCTGCAATCGATGCTCAACTACGCAGCCATATTCGTGCTCTCAAGGAAACTCTGTTATTCTCCACATTTATGCCGAAGATTAAGGGACTTTTCTGTATATCGCATTATTAATCATCTGTCTAGCCAGGGTCCAATTCTAACCGGTGGATGTTTGTCTTTCAAACAATGATTTTCGTGAAATTGGTGACATTCAAAGTTGCTACCTGTACCTTCTCAGCTCAGATTCTCCGAATCTGGTGCCGGAGCTGTTTGCATCTAGCATTGACGTGGAGGAGACCATTAACCGCAAACGAAAAATTCAGAAGCACATATTGAGGCCCGAGTACATCTTGTGATACCCAGTAGAAAGATAAATGATATCACTTTTCATAGTCGAGCACCCTTGAATTGAGTCCACGGATCATGTTTCAAGCAAATGTCACAGGTATTCAATTCGTATGGTTCATTTTCTAGTGAAGTAATAGTGGCTATAATGCCATAAAGGTTGAGTTTTGTTATTGTCGATAGACTACTTTTCACTGCCAATTCACCTTCATAACGGTCTTATCGGCCTCAATACCAGCGGGCACCCCCTATAGTTCGAGTCTGGCTGATCATGTCTCCACTCTACCCTACTACTCCTCTGACCATCTGCCTGTTACGCGCCAATCCTACAGGCTACGACCATCGTTGCTGGCAACGACAGTCAGTCATGCTTCCGTTACTAGACTGCGGGCAAGTACGCTCGTCATCCCTTTCGCGAATGGTCTCCTTCGAGCTAGTATGCTATATCAGCATTAGCATAGATCTTATTCCCAAAGGAAAATACTTATATTCACTGAAACCAAGCATATACTGCAATTAGGGTGCTTTCGCGTTGAGAGTAAAACCACCGAACCAGTGTCTTGCTTATACAGCCCCTGTAATACCTCCACTTGCATCGATAAATTGCCCCGTGATCCACCTGCTCTTCTCAGATGTCAACAGAAGAACAACGTCGGCCACGTCTTGAGGTACTGCAGTTTGATCGGACGCTCGAACTGCTTCGCCTTTTTTCGAAAAATTGTCTTCCGGGTCAGCTTTGGTCATATCAGTCCTGATGGGACCAGGGGCTACAATATTGACTGTTATACCGCGAGACCTGCCGAACTGTATTGTGTCAGAAACCATCAATACAGGGAGAGTAGAACGATCCAGGTACCTCTGCAGCCCATGTATAAGTTAAGCTATCGAGAGCTGCTTTCGTCGCAGCATAAATTCCAGCTTCAACAGGACCGTGTTTGGATCCAACAGACCCGATGTTAATGATGCGGCCGCCCCGTGGCATGGAGTCGACTGTTGCCTTTGTCATAAAAATAGAACCAAATACATTCGTCGCGAATTCCTGATGGATGATTTCCGACGATGCCGCCATTGTGGAAGTAGGATGCCATGACCCAGCATTGTTGACTACCAACCCATCATTAGAACTAGGCGCTACCATTCCCCTCTTCTATCCAGAGTCCTTGCCTACCTAGGATGTCTATCCTTGTTGTCCCGAGAGCTTCCAATGCATTGCTTACGATCTTGGCTGATCCTTCTGCGGTTGAGATGTCTCCCTGGACTACAACTGCGGTGATATCGGACTTGCGTAGAGTTTCAGCGAGTGCATGTGCTCGAGATGCAGACGAATCTGATACATAATGTATGGCGACCGAAGCTCCATTTTTGGCCAAGGTCTTCGCTATGGCGCCACCAATGCCATTTTCACGACCAGAACCGGTGATCAGGGCAACTTTGCCAGTCAATGATAAAGTATCGGGAGCCATTGATTGTTTAAGGCGGGAGTCTTTTGCTGCTCACGTAAATCTTTGGGGCACCTCGTATATAAATGGATTCGGATTGTCTGATAAATTAGTTGCTAGCGGCCCACGTTGGGATGGTCGTACCGAGAAATCATGTGCGTCTGCATAACTGGATCATCAAAAACCCCCATCGATAAGCGCGCTTACTTTTACTTCACAGTTCCACATGTCGAAGTAAGAAGGGGCTGGTGACCTGAGATGCTGTGTGGGAAGCATATAAGGTGGATATGGGAACAAACTCCTTTTCCAAAGCATCGAAGCTAAACAGCAATGCTAGACAAGGATATTTTTCCGATGCTCCAGCCGTCACTACGTGATCCCATCCGACCCCGACCCCGTACTCCGACTTCTACTGCCCCTCCCGACTCCGACAGTATCAAACTTTCAAACTAAAGATCGGTAGTGTTGCTCTCTTGTACAAATTTGCCGCATGTGGCGTTTTAATGTTCAAGGCACTAGGACAAAAGCCGGACATGGCCGGTAGGCTCTTATCCATTTCAAGTTAGCTACCAAGCTCTTCCTCTCGATATCGACCAACCATGGCTTACGGTCTGATAAGCGCGTTTAGATAGACACAAGCTTGCAACCTCATGTCGCGGCATTCTCGCAGTGATTTTATGAAAGGTTCTTTCTATTTGCAGATGGTCTGGACATATACATAGCTGGGAAAATGCCAATGGAGCATCTCTCGTTCCGAGCCAGAGTGGAACGCGTCATGTTCAATTATCCCGTATCTGGCATATATATATATATGGTGTGAGCCCTACGAAGAGATGATCAAAATATTCCTCACAGGGCATGACTATTGTCGTTTCCTAATAGAAGAAGGTCATTCTGAGATCAAATCACAACCAGACAGTCATGAAGACCGCCAACATATCCCTCACTGGCTTGTCAACCACTGACGCTGCTTTTGCTGACGATGAAATTGTCTATCTGATCACTGGCGCTAACAGAGGTAACTTCTGTCCACTACCTTGGTATCTTGTTCATCGTGCCCCAAATGCCAGCTCACAATAAGATCAGGCATCGGTTGGACACTGCTAAAGCACCTCGTGCTTCGACCAAAGACCGTGATCATTGCATGTGTACGTCGTCTGGCAACACAGTTCGCTGATAAACTCGAAATCATGCCTTCGCATCCCACATCTCGGGTTGTGATTTGTGAACTCCCCGATCTCAATGGAAGCGATTCATCCAGCGACGCAGAATGGGATACTCTTCGTGCGTCTGTCGAGACGACCACCACTAATGGTTTTCGCATCGACATTCTGATCGCCAACGCTGGCATCAATCCGCCATACGTAGCCCCCAGAGACGTAACGCCTGCAGATATGCGTCTTGCATTTGGAGTAAATGCTATTGGTCCGCTCAACCTCTATCGTACTTTTCGGAGCGCCCTCAATGCTGCTAGAGCTCCGAAATTTGTTGTAGTAAGCTCACTGGGTGGAAGCATTACGTTAGGCCCTAATCTGGGACCCATGGCATCGTACGGGTCCAGCAAAGCAGCTGTCAACTACCTGACGCGTAAGATCCATGTTGATGAGGAGCGAATTGCAACATTAATCATGGATCCTGGGTGAGTGGACGACAATGGTGCCTCAATATGCCGACGCGTTCGACTTCTGACTACTTGTGCAGATTTGTGCAAACTGATATGGGCGCAATTTTTGCCGGAGTTCTGGGCATAGAAAAGCCTCCGCTGACAGCAGACGAGAGCGCGACTGGGATACTGAAACGAGTGAGTAATCCTGGGTAGCTTCATATGAGTACTACTAACCAAAGTTTAGATTGATGAATTAAGTAAATCAACTTCAGGGCAGTTTTTGAATATTGATGGAAACGAGAATCCTTGGTAGAATGCAACAGAACAAACTTGCGTATCAACGTGATTTATATGTCCCACATTAGTCGTACAACAAATAAAGTAGTAGAAGTGATAGGCTGCAACTAACGTGCCATGAATAAAACTGAGACCCTTCGCCTTCAATTTTAGTTGCGTAGACTGTGAGATACGAGGTCATATATTTCTCCATGCATGTTTAGGCACTACTGCCGTCGCCGCCTACTCTGCGAAAAGGAGGATAATGGTTCGAGATACAATTTCGCGGATGTAGGGATAAATTTCTTGCAACATCCACATTTGTTTCTTTATACTCATATTATACAGTCTGGCAACATCATTGCTCTGCTCGACTGTACCAGGTTGATGTTTCACAAAGTCTTGAGGGATGTCTTGAGGGATATATTGGCCTCAAATCTCAGAACTTTTTCTTCGCAGCCTCTTCTGTTACTGCATCAGCTTGAAGATCGGTTCCACCATGACGAGAAAGACCCAAGATCGCAATGTCCTCCTCAACATAATGTGGGACAATCACGTTATCCTCATCGAAATAGTTCGTTTCCTTGACAAAGGCCGCAACGACAAAAAGCATTATGAGACTACCCACGCTGTATATCACCAACTGGACAATAGTCTGTGTGAAGTACGTAACGTCTTCTGAGTCGAAGATAAAAGACACACAAAGACCCAAGGAGGAAGTTCCCTTGCTGAACCCTCCGTAAAAAGCCAGCTTGTCGGGGTCATTGCTGAATGAAGCCACAACCCACTGCACAACAATCACGTAGCCGGCATACACGATTCCCCATGTCATGTAGAGCACACACCCACCAGCGAAGTTATGACTCGTCCAGTCGACATCTGGCGACGTAGGTAGCAGTCCGGTGAATCCGTTAACCTTTTCCCAGACGGTAAGGCCGGCGCAAGCAGCTGCCGTGATGATCCCCATTAGAGAAACGACCAGAAATCCGCGAGTACGTCTTGACTTGATAAGTTGCCCATCTAGTAGAAAGATCAGACCGACCGCTGTCGGCATCATGATAAACTCGAACAAAACGTTGTTGAGACCTCGAGTGCGGAGGTCGAAATAGTAACTGTTCAGGGTGGACACCACGGCAAGACACATTTCAGCGACAAACATTGGTATGATAAGAAACAAAAGCTTCCAGTCGGTCATGAGTGATTTAAAGTGTTGATATTCGCGCTTGATGGTGGGTTCCTCAAAAATGGCGATGTGTGTCCCATCGTCGCGGACAATTTTCCTAGGATCCATGATGAACACGATGGCAAGTACCTAATTTATTTTATCAGTCCCATGGCCGCTTGGTCACTTCAAGGGAGTAGAACCCACTATCGCGCAGCACATGATGCCGATGAAGGCTCCGTATACCGAATCTGAGACACCAGTGCTCGTGGTTTCATGGACACTAAGACCAAAGGCGACACTTGCTCCGACCGTGCCACCGAGAGATGTCAGCGCCCATTGAATAGCGATGAACTGTGCTGTTGTCAGACATGCATCCACTCTGTGACATGAAAGTGTCATACCTTGCCCTTGCTGCGCTCATCTGAGTATGAGAACGCGATGTAGCTAGCAGTTGTCCACAGGCAAGGACTAGAGAAACCTAGGCACACGCTGCCCAAGAAAGGAAACCAATCATTGCCGACTCGGTCAAAATACCACAGTCCACCGACGTAGAGAGGGTATCCTATGCCGCCGACTACCCTAGAAATTCGAGTTAGTCACATTCATTGCCTCATTCTCATCACGTCACGCAGTCTATACAGGATAATTTTTGGTCCAAAGACGTTGATGAGCCCTCCAATGAACGGGGCGAAAAGTGCGAATAAGCCATAAACGATTCTATGTAGTAAATATCTGCATTAGCTGGACGTGACGTTCAAGAATTCCTTTAGCTGATCCACGTACGCATTGACCTGTACTGCAACTTTCGCAGAATCGGGTCCTCCTCCACCAGCACCCAGGCCTGTCAACGCAAGATATATCCCCGGAAGGCAGAACAGAATGCTGAAACAATATTAGCGGGAGAAACCTGTCACCAAGTCGTCATGGATATACCATCCCATGATGAAGTTTTGCGTTTCTGGCCTGTTGAGGCGCCAGGGGCTGAGTTTCACAGTCGTAGGACCCTCCATGTTGATATTAGTGAAAGAGGGCATGGCACTCAAGATTTCGATGCAGAATGATTTTCTTTCTACTGAGAGAATGTCTCTACATTATATCGTGTATTTAACAGCAGCCCGAATCATTTCCATGATACTTTATCATTCGGTGAAACGAGGCAATCTAACCCCGTCACGAGAGAGGAGACTTCAATGCCCTGCGATAAGCGCGCTTAATGGTCTGCCTCAGAAGCAACAATCTAAGCGCGCCTGTTAGTTTGGGTTATACTGGGCGCGGTGGGGTTCAATTTCTGGAATTAATTTGTCGGATAGATAGTCGTATCGAAGTACCGCAAATCAGTACATAGCGGCATCCAGGTAAGCAGGTACCGTAGTTTCCAATCACCGCTGATGCAATATATATCTCTTCCAGCAATATCTTCATAAATCCTTCTCTACAATTGATAGTGGCTGAATCCAAGCTACATCTAGATGTTATTATCAATGGCAGAAAATTGGAAAGAACGCTGTGCGGAAGAGCAGACGAGGCGAGATGCCACTTTTCCGAAGGATTGGCTGCTCAACGACCTGCCACCTGACGAGGTTGTCGATGTCATGTCAATTCCGTATACCTGCGGAATAATGACAGCGAACGAGCTTGAATTGACTGAGTTGGATGCCACAGAATTGCTTCTACGTCTCAAGTCGGGGGAACTGAAAAGTTATGATTTGACGTTGGCGTTTTGCAAGAGGGCAGCTATCGCGCAGCAACTGGTTCGTACAGAAAAGAAATCGGTTCATACGAAGTTGATAAGCAGCTGACTTTCTAGGTCAACTGTATAACTTGCATGTTTGTGAAGGAGGCACTTGAGCGAGCACGGCAATTGGATGAGTATTTCGAGGCAACTGGAGGGAAGGTTGTCGGACCCTATCACGGATTGCCGTTCTCTATCAAAGATCAGTGGGCCATGAAAGGGAAGCCAGCCACTGCAGGCTATGTTGCTTTTATCGGAAACATCTCTGAAGAGGATGCTGTGGTTGTTCGTCTCCTTCGAGAAGCTGGTGCTGGTAAGTAATTTGAGGCGTCAAAGCAAACGCCTAGTAGAGCTGACGACATTTATCAGTGTTCTTTTGTAAGACAACACAGCCCCAATGTGAGTGCATAATATCCTTTTACAAGACTACGTGCGGTATTAATATGGACATCGGTCCCTTAAAGCTGGGATGCATTTAGAAACGAGCAGCAACAGTAAGAATACTCTACGTTGCCGGATACCAAGAAATTTTTCTGATCATGAATTAGTATACGGAAGAACTTTGAACCCGTTCAATAGAAAACTCACTTGTGGTGGCTCAAGTGGCGGAGAAGGCGCTCTGGTAGCCTTTCGTGGTTCGCCTATTGGCCTCGCAGCAGATATCGGTGGCAGCATACGTTCACCAGCTGCCAACAACGGTCTGTTTGGAGCCAAGATTTCATCGGGCAGAGTTCCTCTAGATGGAATCTTTGCTCCTGTTGTTGGAAATGAGGCCGTCCCATGCGTTGTTGGTCCGGTATGTCGCTCTGCACGAGATAACGAGTACTTCTTCAAGGTTATTCTGGGTGCCGAGCCTTGGAAATTGACGCAGTCAGTTATTCCTCTGCCTTGGAGAGAGGTGACGTTGCCAGAAAAGCTCAAGATTGCTTTTCTGTGGGACGATGGTGTTGTGAAGCCCCATCCACCCATTACTGTTGCGCTGCATAACTTGAAGCAGAAGTTGAAGGGTTTTCTACAGTTTGAAGTCGTGGATTGGCAGCCCTTTCGGCATGATACAGGGTACGACATTATCCGCAGGCTGTATTTCACAGACGGTGCTAGAGGCCATAGGGCAGTTACGCAAAGTAGCGGGGAGCCTCTATTGCCATTGACGGAGTGGATCTGGAAGGATAGTCATACCAAAGATCTGTCAACCACTGAGTTGTATGATTTAGTCAGAAAGCGAGATGTTTATCGAGGTGAGTGGCCTCTTAAGAATACGTGCTAGAATTCTCAAGTGATGACTGACAGCTTGTTTGTCATTTTAGCGGATTACATGAAATATTGGACAAGTGAACAGCCAGAAGTCGACTTCATAATCAGTCCGGTAGGACCGAGCGCTGCCCCCCTCCACGAGACCGCTCGATATTGGGGCTACACAGCGGTTTTCAACCTTTTGGACTGGCCAGCTTATGTGTTCCCGACAGGTGAAAACGTCTCCAAAGAGCTTCATCCCAAGGATGAGTCTTACAAGCCGCGGAACAATGAGTTTGATGATTACAATTGGGGGAATTACGAGCCTTCGAGATTTGACGGTGCACCTATATCATTTCAGCTAATTGGCCGCAAGTGGCAGGATGAGTCGGTCGTCAAAGCTGTTGATAGGCTTGCGACGGTGCTTGGCCTGAAAGATGCTGGGAGTTTGAGGAGATAATGATCATTTTCTAAGATTGTAATGCTGAAAAATGTCTACTGGGAGATTTTACTATATATTGGTTAGACCTAGATGCTATCAACTCTTCCTGTTCGAGACATATCCTCGTAGCCCCGAGAACACCTGGGCAAGATATGGTATAACTGATTTTCGGGGCCTTCGCCTTCCTTCTTTTCTCTTGCAACTCAAGGAAAGCTTTAACCTGAAAAAAGGACTGTCTTTCATCGTTAGTGGGTAAAAACGGTGTGAAATGTCGTTCTCCTACCAGTTTAGTTGTCATCTGTATGCATCTCGTGGAATATCAATTCAGACCAGGTCCACAACGATGACGGAAAATAAAGACTTACTCGGGCCAAGAGTCTTCGTTGTCTCGATATGGAAAAAATCCCTCACACGTCTTATGCTCGGCGAGTGTTTCGATTATTTCGATTCATTAAGAGAGATAACGAACGCGGAATGACTCATAGCAATGGGTATAAGAAAATTACCAGCTAAGAGCGTAGCATCCACTCCGACTCACCCACTGTACTCCGTACCAGGCGGGGTACAAATATACATGCAAGGAACCACCCGCGGTAAGATAAAAGATCTAGAAATCGCAAGCGCGCTCCTGCATGAACGCGCTTCGAATCGTCTGTGGGGAATCAGGCATAGCTGACGGGGCAAGGAAAACGTGCTACTACAATGATAATACAGATAGAGGGAAGTATAGATAAGCCGCCTGATGAATGTCGTTTTGAATACTCTAGCTTTGACGAGTCGTCCTTATCACCTCGCCACCACACCAGCAAGCGCATTTCTTATACTTGACTCAAGAAAGTTGGTGACAATGAGCGCAGTGAAGCGGCACTTAAAGCCGCTTAGCCTCTCAAGTAAGACTACTGAGCTGTTGACAATAGAGCGAAAGTTTTGTGCAGGTGGTTTTGAACCAGTCCCGGCCTTTTTTGTTAAGGGCCAAGGTTCTCGATTATGGGTATGCACATCGTCTTCTGTGATGCCAATAGAGGATCATCAGCTAACTTGGATTCAGGACGTGGATGGCAAAGAATACATTGATTTTATATCCATGTTCAGTGCGACAAATATCGGTCATTCTCATCCTTATGTAGTCAAGAAAGTGTCGGAGCAGATCGGAAAGCTGGCATTGGCCAATCTAGCAACGCACAATGCAACACTCGGACCTTTCGCCAAAATGATGTGCCAAAGATTTGGATACGACAAGATGATATGCATGACATCAGGTACAGAGGCCGCAGACACAGCATGCAAAATTGCTCGGAAATGGGGCATTCAGATCAAAGGCATCGCCCCTCAGTCTTGTCTCATCCTGGGCGTGGGCTCGTCTTATCACGGACTCGGGTCGAGCGTTTGGGGCCTCATGGATGCCTCTTCAAAGCGTACGGAATACGGGTTGGACAGTAAGACCGCAATGAACGTGAATCCTACAGATGGAGCATCACTCGCCTATGGCGACGTTGAGGCTATGCGGAGATGCTTAAGTGAACATCACGAAAAGGTTGCCGCAGTCATTATGGAGTGTCTCCACGGCACATCTCGCACGGTCGAGGAGGAGATAGCCTATGCCAGGGGTGTATATGAGCTCTGTCGCCAGTATAACGTGCTGTTCATTGCGGATGAAGTCCGTCAAGGGGCAGGAAAGACGGGGAAATTTCTGTCCTTTGAGCACATCGGCACAGATTTTAAACCTGACATCGTCACCATGGGTAAATCAATTACAGGTGGTTTCTACCCTCAATCTTTCATCTTGGGAACATCGCATGTCATGTCCCTCGTTGACACGTACGAAATGGCCTCCACATTTGCCTTTACTCCGACTGCTATCGCAGCAGCGACAGCGACAATTGAGGTCATCGACCAGGACGATTTGATGAATCATGCAGTGGCTCTGGGTACAGAATGGAAAGCCATCGTCGAGAGCTGGAATCATCCGAAAGTCGAGTACGTCAGCAGCATGGCTGCTGACTCAAATCTGAGTCTCCGTGGTGGGTGTTTGGGCCCTCGTTTGGCTGCGCTCTGTATGCACAAAGGCCTCCTTGTTTATCCCAAGCCTGATGGGCTGCGCATCAGCTTCGCCATGAACATGTCAAAGGAGGACCTAAGGAAAGGTGCTGAGATTATTAAGGAGGCTTTGGATGAGATCGACGAGTATGACGAAATCCCAGGTGAGGACTTCTTACTGACGATGGCCAGCGCAGTAGCATAATATCTCAACACTACCTTACAAATTCATAAAGCTATCTTTTCATTTGCACGAAACGCTAGTCGTTATTGTTGTTGACCAATATAGTCTGGTGTGTACGAATTCTGCCAGGGCCTATCACCAGAGCTGCCACGAGGATCAGAACGTTGTCTCCTGACCAGGTTGAGCGTAGCTGCTCATAACCACCACGACATTGCCCAAACTCCTGCAAGAATGACATTAAGCCAGCTCTTCCAAGATCATGTGCTAAAATGAATTATTAATGAATTATCTCATCCCGCTATATGATACTAAATAAGCAGGTCATAGAATATCCCAACTCCTCGAGCTGAACAGACTAGACTAACTAGTTGCTCAGGCCATGCAAAAATCGATAGCATGCTTCTTCATTACCAAATGTAACCCGTAAGGCCCATAGGCACATCTATCCGGATCCTCCCACACAAGTCTAAGTAGAACCATGGCTTTGCTAACGTGGCTCATTTGAAACTTGGTATTCTGGCAGTACCCTTGTAGAAGTGATCGTTGATCAGACGTGATAAGACAAGATCCCATAATCATGATTGGCCATAGCATAATAGTCCCGTAATGCGAATCACCGAGCTTGAGTAAGAGTTCCAAGCCAACATCGATATGCTCTTGTATCTCACAGACGACTTTTGGATTGTCAATGACCGATCCGCACATGCATGTCTGCAAATAAATCAATATTGAATTTCGGTAGACCTCACGTGCTCGGGCTTCTTCGGCTTGCCAAGGATGTCTATCGAGTCCTAGATTGTCAGGCTTCCAGTCCTTGATGCTGGACAGAAGCTGCGTATATGTAGCTAGGCTTTCTGTCGAGGTTTTGCCCATTCGCTCCTCTTCAAGGCGTTGTCTGGAAAGCCATGATATATCACCAATTTTCTCAAACAGCCAATAGCCGCAGCCGACAAATGTGCCGAATGTTGAATACTGTTGCAATGGCTCAAGAGACGTCACGAATTCGTCCAAAGGAAGTGTACGCTCCTCGACCGTACCGTAAGGTGTTATGTTGGCTACCAAAACCAGATAGGCATAAGTCTCTAGTATAAATCCTTTGAGATCCTGATCGTCCGTACTTTTGCAATGGGTCGGTCCCTGCAGAAGTTGAAGTATGAGGTGCCGACTTACGCGTAGATGAGGATACACGGCTCCATTGCACTCTCCAGATATAGCCTGTCCATCGACAAATCAGTTACGTTAATGATACTTGTTCTGTGATCAGCTTACCTCAACATGGCAGAGAATCATCAGTGTGGCTAGGAGGCGCAGGCTCTCTTCCGGCGATGCCGCAGACAAAAGCTGGGCTTTACGAAGGGTTTTGATGACAGCAGCATAGTGTCTCCATGTAGATTGCCGGATCTCCACCGCGCTGGAATATTTACAAATATAGTGCGTGCCGCTGAGGGCTAGGACAGCATGCATGAGAAGATCATCGCAGTATGCAAGAGGGATCACGTGAGTGATAAACGGATTTCTCCTCATCGGCCTCGCTGCCAATAGGGCAGAAGTACTTTCTAAGTAGTGTCGCAGGAGCAGGCGGGAGTTTGGCTGCACTAACGGGGTTCGAGTTGCTGCAAGGTACAACTCTTTTTCAGGATTCCAGTCCAAACTCTGAGGACTTGAGCCTTGGGCGAAGACTCTTTGTGCCCTAATTAGATCAGGTGATGCTAAAGCATCGGGTTCCATGCTGCCGATGCCTGTGACAGCAGTAAGTGCCAAACAGTGATGATCAGAAGGAGACGTTTCGCTTTGTTGATCGTGATGACTAGATTCGTTACCAAATTGTGATTCTTCAGTGCTTTCGCCATCAGGCCAGCAACAGTCCAATTGGTTCCGAAGGCATCCAATGCATACTGGTTTTCCCTCGTCGCACTTCTTTCGACGCCGCCGGCAAGTGAGGCAGCCCGTTCGGGTTCGTACAAAGCGCTGACGGCGTCGCATGGTCATTCATCAGTGGGGAAACAATGGGATAGGCTAAAAACCTCACAATTACTTTGACACTGGAAATAGTGAGCACGGTAATCATCCAGAGACGAGATGAGGAAACCCCGAGGTTGGTTTGCCGGCGAAAGATTAGAACGAGGCCCCGCAGATTACGATCATCAAGATAAGCCGATTGTTGGGGCTGTGGCAGTTAAGTTCGACCGAAACAACCACCTTTCCTACTCTGGTAGGGCGTGCAAGAAAGGCGGGTCTTGTTGCGAAATCAACTTGCATAACAATAAGCAGAAACAAAACATATTTCTTCAGGTGATTCAAATTATCGAAAGTGCGCGCCCAGAACCGGCCATAAAGTATTTTGCGGTATATCTCTCGAAGCCAGGGCCATCGATCAACCGTGGTTTTACAAGATGCGTGATATGCAATAGTTGCGAGTGCTATTGTGAGGTTCCTTGAAAGTGTAGTAGAGGACGACTAGTACGGGCCCACGTCATCACTGTATGTGAGATACCAATCTAGTCTCTTCTCTTTCAACCTCTTTCAACTGAGACAGTGCCAGGAAGTTTCTCGTATCTTGATCCGGAACAACTTTTGATCGTGTCATGTTCTTCCTCATAACCTAGGTAGATTGAATGTAGAAGAAATAACGCACCTTATCTGACAATTATTGCGTGCTCATCGTTGATATGCTTGGATGCTCTAAGTGACAATATTGAATGTTCGCTTTTATGTAGTAAGTCTATGTGGCTGTCAGTGGTCCACATGTATGATACTATATTTCACAGTCGCTACATTTCTGTTCGAAGAGAGCACGTTTCAGAGCTGATGTCTAGAATCTTCCCGCGATAAGCAGCTCCTGATCTGATCGGCTTCTCACTTCACATGTTCCAAGGTGTTTCCCAGCACTCTTCTTCCGGATGCGTACAGTAAGGAAGTGGACGAGCTTTTCATCAGCTTGTTTTTCCGTGACACGTCAAGCAAGTCAACTTGAATACCGTCGTTAATGAGAGTATCCTAGAGCATTTTGACATGATCATCTAGGATCTTGTTGTTATATAGGATTTCTAAATCTTCTGAATGGCAATGTCTTTGGAGGACTATAAGATCAGTGTGAAATTGACCGAACAGCGAGGGATAGAATCATGACAGAGGACTTCGATGAAGCTATGATTTTGATGCCAATGAACGATGTCTAATTCGATTCGCAAGTAAACCTGTAGGTATTCTAGATGTGCTCTTCTCTCCCCTCTCTTTCTTTTTGAAAGGGAATTGCTAGCCTCGCATCCGCATAGCTCGAACACCTGGCTCGAGTCATGCCAGCGGTTAGAAATGCGGCTTCTTGATAGCGCAGAGCCTCCCAATTAGCAATTTGTCCCGAAGTTATAAAAATAGCCTGGCCGGTCCTGTGGAAATTTTCGATGCAGATTTCTTCTTGATCGACGTGGACTGGCTCCTATGAAAGTGTAGGATATGATATGTGATTGGTCTCCGCTACAGCGCGTGTCTCTGATGAAACACATCTTCCGAGCCAATTAAGGCTTGAGTATATATCTGAGACACGGAAGTTCTCTAGCGTTGTCAATATGCATATTACAGACTGCTATGGAAATGATTATCTATCCACTAACCATTAAGCATTTAAATACAAACCTATTCATGCGCCAAAACCCCGCCAATCAATGTTTGAATCTGCCGATACCGACTGAGTTGATGAGCATTAGTGGCTTCTCAAACACATGTCAACTGTGGTAGAAGTCTATATATCAACAGTCGCGAATCCACGTCACCAGGCTTAGCAACATGGGTTGGTTGTGGAGATTTATCGAAAAGCCTAGACTTTCAGTCCTTGTATTCCACCTTAGTTTCTCGCCTCATTGGGCAAGCTGTCTTCCCGATAATGGATCAACTATCAGCAAGTAAAATCTAACAAGTATAAAAAGCCTCGTTTCAGCCGCGTCGTATGAAATCAAAGTTCTTTTTCTTCGTACATGTTTTCCCTTCTATGCATGGAGACAAGGTAGATACGAGCATTTGATTGAGGCATGCGCCTAGTCTAATATTACTTGCTTCATGATGACTCCCTAGGTATAAAAGATCTTGTTGTAAAGGTGAAATTGCCCAAAGGAGTAGTCGTACCGGACGAGTCAAGGTGATTGGGAGCGTAGACATCTCTGAAAATGGCCTTCCACAAATGTAAGTCACAATGGTGTGACGTTTCGACTCCAGAAGCAGCCCACCAGGCGGTAACTGGATTGTAGATACATTAGTCGGTGGTGGAATGGCTTTCAGGAAATCACTTATATGATCCCCATAGACTGCAATTATCAAGTTCCCTCGAAATCTAATGCTGCGTTGAAGCTAAATGCTATTAGCTAACCCATATAGTCAAAGTCCACAAACCATGTATCAATCTCATTTTTCATTTTCGATTTCACGGAAATATCCCTACAGATGGTTCACGCCAACAGTGATCATCGGCGGAATCATTGCCACAGCATTAATCTCCTTATTGAACTTTGTTGCATCAGGTTACAGTCTTGTTGGAATCTACGCACAAGACCCAAATGCTACGCTCACTAGCGAAACTTGGGTTCTGAAATGGCCAAACTTGCTCGCCGGTAGCACGAAGCCAACTTGCCAGCCTTTTGTCATCGCAATCAACGAAAAGTTTCAGACTAATAACACGGCTCTGACGTATAGGCTGACTAGTGCTTACTGGCTGGCTGAGCAAGAGGACAATACTAAAGTTATCCATAACCTTGGCTCCGTCCCTTACTATAACAACTTCCTTGAAGATTGCAATGTTACGAACATCAGAGTGCTACTTCAAAGCATCGGCGCTTCTGCCAAGCAGAATGCCATTCAATTCTGGAATGCAGACATCTCCGCAGACGCCACTTGCAAGATATATATTGAACAAGGTTACGTTTACTTGAACGTCACGGCAGACTACAATTTGCTGCCACCTTCTGGAATCCCAACGGTTTTCAACGGTCGTAACGCGACGGGGAATCCAGCGACTTGGTGGGCTGAGTCGCTCTTGTCCGCCTACTGGATACAGACTACTGATGAGATCTATCGAATCAACACTGCCAAAGCCGAAACCACCCACGCAGCTCATTTTCAAGGCCCTGTCTATAAGGGAACCATGTCTTTTACGACCCGCGTCGAAGATATCAAGTACCAAGATATTTCATCTCTAGATTACTATCAACCACCAGATTGCTTCTTCGAAACTTTCAAACCAAATGGTACATTCGCTGACGGTCCCTATTGTGGTGGCAGTCTGACCGTAGGGGATCTCATGTCTACTGGCCCCGACTGGATGGGCCCAGCGTGGATTCCGGCTGATAGCCTTGCCAAATCTGTTCAGTCAACAATCTTGACCGACTTAGGACAGACTCAAGCTTTACAGGCGAATATAATTGGCAATACTGCTAGTCTGGAATACTTCAGCGTCAATATCTCTTCTATCATCAACGATACATCTCAATCGAACAAAATCGGTGGGGACAATTTGCAACAGGACCCTGGCCTTGCTCAGACACAATATAATGGTTCATCGGGCACCACCATCCCGCCGGTTATCCTGCCGAGTGTGATTTCAGCAACGTACTTTTGTCAGATTCCACCACTCAAGAGTACCGGCTCACTCTTGGTATCGCTAATCCTCGCAGACTTGGTGTTTCTGCAGGCTCTGTGGAAGTGTTTCCTGCTAATAGTTGATACTTATACAGCCAGGCGATATCCAAGTCTCATGTGCTGCGAGCAGTGCAGTGGCAGTGTTAGCCAAGTATATACAAAGGGCGAGTATAAAAGAGTGGTATGGCAGGCTGGAACTACTCTGGGACTACATTATTACACACTACAAGAGGTTTATGACCAATTAGAGACTCTTGACTGCTAATAGAATGTTGACAAAACTAGGTTATAGAGGCATTTCTGTAAGGTATATAACCTCCTTCTCTAGGGATACAGAAATACAAATACTTAGGATAAAGAGCAGCAATAATGTGAGGTAACGTAATCGGTAAGCGGCCATGGCGAGACCTACATCTAACCATGTTAAAGAAGCTGGTAATAATGGGTAAATATGTTCTTAAACTTCTTGATAGAGTCTTCTATAAGTTGGATTCTTTTCCGCGGTGTCTTATAACTACGAGGATGCGTATCCATAGGTGCGCGAGGTTGTTCAGCACGTATATGAGTACGTAAGGAATCGTGGAATGGATTCATTTCAAAATTAAAAGGCGAAGCTGTATGAGAGATTATCATTTAGATGACGAATTAATAGCAGCTAAACTACGACCAAGCCACCAAATACACTAAGTATAAGTACTCCAAGGTACCGAAAAATCTAAAGGATGTTTGGTTTTATGACACTGGTAACTAGTCAAGTTATTAAACACCATGTACCATTTTATAGAGAGAGTTATGTTATGATCTAACAGTGTATTAGGGCTCGGAGTAGTGAATATGCTGTATTCTCGCTGGCATTTGTCTGACCTTCATACCTCAGGGGTCTCTTTTCTAACTATATGATTACATAACCTACGTGGAGGTCTGGTGTTCCCATATTTAGCCATATGCCTCCTAGAATTCTCGATGTTTCTCTTTGTACCATTGCGGTTCTCTGTTACCTATTTGCCTCAGAAATCGAGTGTCTGCAGAATGCTCAACAGATCTGAGAGTCTAAATTCGATCTTACAAATAGAGACTCTTTCAAATTCCTGAATACCTATCAATGTGTAGCAGTTCTTGAGCATGCTCGGGTTGCTTGTTTCGGGTCCTTACCCGTCCTTGGAAGGGTGGTATGGAGCTGCTAGGCTAAGTGCTATATACCTCGAAACTCGGAGAATTTCTGGAATGGTACGGTGTGTCATTGCGTCTGTTAGACATTAGATAAGCAGTGTCTGGGCATGATTAATGTTTGATGCCAAGTAGTCAATCGGTGTAACGGACTCTGATTCCTTCTTCTTTGTTGTCCTGTGTTTGGAGATATCTTACGCCCTGAACTGAATATTGTTAGCTAGGCAATCAAGGTAACGGCACGATATATTGGAAACTCCTTTCTGGCATTCAATTAGTCAGTATTCTAAAGAAACGCCGAGCGCGTTATGACCGAACAGATGTTTTGGCCCGTGAGCACTATAGGAATGTAGCCCTATGCTCGCAATAATTGCGCCACTTTTGAGCACAATCAACTCTGAAGCTTGTTGATGATGGGTCCAGTATAGAATTGGCAGGTCTTCTTCATCAAAGTCTTAAGCAAAAGTGTGGATATAGAGTCAGCTTAGTTCAACGGGGAGAAGTGAGCACCCACAATATCTCGAGTACGTGAATGTATTCAATTATTGGTGTCATAAGCCCACCAAGTGCATCTTGATGAGCAGTACATCGCTTTTTCGTTGCCGCTGACTGCATCGCGTGACTGGTCCAATAAGACGGAGCTTGTCTTCCGTTTTTTTTTTTTTGATAATGGGCGAGGAGACAGGTCTGGGATGTCGTCAGTACCTGCCACTGCACTATGGCATGTGGTGACTATGTACGGCGCCAGCTCGCAGCCAGTTTATGCCTGGACGGAGACACTGAAGGCCAGCCGACCACTCAGATCTTAGGGTAATTTCTACCTCTGTGCACGATCAACGTTCATTTCACGAACTTAGAGCTTTAGTTTGATTGTCTCACGGCGAGGAGCAAGTTTGCGTTGAATCCTGCCGGCAGCATATGCTCATACCATCGCTAAATAACTTATTCTTGGAAAACGACCCGTCACTAAGATTGAACGCGCAAGAAAATATTTGATTCATGGCAAAATTATCATGCGAAACGATCAGATATGGCAATCAAACACTCAACCTGGCTATCGGTTGCATGGAGCGAGGACTGATATTAATGAACAACGTGGGATCTGTCCAATTTACCCTCCAAGTACTTGAGAAATCTGGACATTGGATCGGAATCTTCATGACACTGAACCCTGAATTCTCCCAACGAACCTGATTACACTATCACGATCATTGTGGAAATCGCGTCCGTCTCGTCCATTTGGCCGCGATGGCCCTGGTTGGCCATTGGCACCATCTCTCCCATCACGTCCATTGAGTCCGTCGAGTCCGCGAGCGCCGTCTACACCATCACGACCTCTTGGTCCCGTTGTTCCTGGTGGCCCCTGTGCGCCATCTTTCCCATCTTTCCCATCTTTCCCATCTTTTCCATCTCGACCATCTCGACCATCTCGACCATCTCGACCATCTCTTCCGTGTGCACCGTCGACACCAGTTTGTCCTCTTGGCCCCATTGGCCCCGGAGGTCCTTGTGCCCCATTGATACCATTCCATCCGTCCCGTCCAGGCTGACCGTCTTGTCCAGGTAAACCTCGTAAACCATTGATCCCGGGGTCACCTCTCGGTCCCGCTGGCCCTAACGCTCCTCGCGCTCCATCAGTGCCGTCTCTTCCACGGGGTCCTTGTGGCCCGATAGAACCGTCCACACCCTTTTTTCCTGGCTCTCCTCGAAAGTATGGCCTACAGCAATAAAAAAAGACGAAAAGAATTGAAATTGCAACGATGATACCAACTACCACCCCGATTATTTGAGCATGAGAGCTATGGTTTGTTGCTGGTGGTGCGGTGGACACCGAAAGTGGAGACGGTTGCACTTGACTTTGTGTCGTCACCAATGGTCCTAGAGATATCGTTGTGATCAACGTAGTGGAAACTCTCGTGATGGACAACGTGATAGCCAGGTCGGCGGATTGACGATGGGCTAAAATCTCAGAATAGGTCATCTTGAGAATCCGGAAGATAAATGCTCCTAGAAACGTGTAGCATAGATAAGCTTATGTTTGCTTATTTCAGAGGCATATGATCTCTTAGATGTTTCGTTTGTCTGAGTGATCTAAAGCTAGATATAGGTATCCTCTTGCTTGACGTGAGTTTGTATCATGCCACGACATATGTAGCCCTCCATCAAAAACCTGATGTCCATTCACTATTCAATTTAGAAGAGAGGGGGTGCATGGCATCTGGCCCCTGTAGACAAGAAGTTCAAGTCAGTATATTCATAACGCTAACGCACTAGTCTTTCCTTGAAATTTGTTGAATTGACATGATATCGGAACTACATGCACTAGAGTGACAAGCACTTTACAATCTGAGTGGCTGCCTCATCTGTCCATGCAAGGCTATAGTTAGGTCATTGAGTTCTATGCGGCACAGTCACCCCTCAGAACCATTTCAGCCTTGTGTAAAATCTACTCGAAAGGCTATGCTAGACTGTATCTGTAGTGGCAACCGCTATATCAATGTCTAGAAACAATTCAAAAGTGACGGGCATGACCAATATATGGAGGACTGGCGCCGCATTAAAGCATGGTCTTATGAACAGGAAAATTGAAAATATTGTAAAAGGCTATGCACTCCTTCTCTGGGGGAGATAGTGATACAGAATTCCGGACCACTCCATCTCGATAAGTACCCCGCCCTGCATGAACCATGCAACGCTTGATGACTGTCGAACCCGAGGAAGAATCCTGATAAGTTGACTTGGTCTTAAACATGATTATCAGAGTACATGCGATAAGCACGAAGAGGGTCAATTGAATGGGTCGATAATCACATCTATCCTGGTCTGTTGTTACATCGGCAAGAGGCGGCCTACCACTAAGTGTCAGTAAGACTGTAGCTCTGAATACAAACATTTCGGGCCTGCATAACTTGATATATTTGTCATTTCGGACTACTATGTGTCAGTAAAATCCAGTGCCTCCTTGTAAACGCGAGAAGTCAGCGCATTAGTTGTGAGTCAGTCGAGATTGGTTCGGATATATCAAGCCCTGCGAAGCCGGCAGAAACAATTGAAGGAGTCCATTATAAAGGCTTAAGCTATAATCCAGACAGCCCACAGGGACGTCTTGTTCTTTTTATCCAATTCTCCAATGTTGAAATTGGCGACCGTTGCCGACTCTACACCGGGAGTAATGATCACAACGAAGGCCATAGTCATCTCCTGAGCAGTCAGCGAACGTCACGTGACTCCTGTCTTAATATGGAATCCGCAAAGTGGTTTCCGCCTTGGCTTTCTGCTTCGGCAAATCGTATGACCACCCAATCGTTTCATCTTTGTGTGCATATTGCTGACCAGCAATGTTTTATTGGGAACAGGCGATTGAATTCGAGATCTTGGCGGTGGGAGGACGTTCATGATTGGAGGAAGCACTCTCACCCGAGGTTCATTGGCCGAATATGCGATTCAGCATTGCCAAAACGAGGGTTTTGAATTATGCTTACTTCCAGACATAATCTATAAAGGCTTTTTTATCCTGGTCCGGTTGATTTGTGACAGTAGTCATAACCATGGATCTGAAGGTATCTAGGTGTACTGGGTCCAGGCAATATCAAGCATGGGGAGAGAAAGAAGGAAGAAAAAGAGGACAGAAAACATCCCTCTCCGCGCAAATCGAATTTTTGAAATTGCGCGCCCAAATCCGGCCGGAAACGGCTGTAAAGTTAGCATTTTATTCCTCCAAGCCAGAGCTACCGATTGCTTCTAGTTTTACTAGGTGAATCGCAGGCAATGGCGGAGGGCGTTGATACGAGTCCGTTGACAGGCGAAAATCTCGTTCCACAAGACGTTCACAACGCGACCGCGCCACGACATAAAATAGCTAGCAAGCCAATCAAGCAGCAGATCAGGGAAGTGTTACGAAATAGAATCATAAAGATAGATCAGCTCATGTAGGTAGCAAACCTTATACTGCTTTAATAACGCAACTATTCTAAAGATAAGATGAATGAGCTCCTTTATAAGGTAGTTATATTGTGACAGCCGTGGCTTTGATGAAGCGATCAATAAGGCGATCGCAATACTGCCGGGCGGTGAGGATGTTTGACGGGAGTTTCCAGGAACTCACAATTACCCGATTAGGCACCGCTCTGGGTATTTATATGGGGGATTTGTGTAGCGAGTTCGTCTTCCTTCTTTCTTTCTCTCCCTATGCTTGGTATTGCCTGTAGACCCGGTGCACCTAGATAGCTTCATTATCCATGGTTTTGACCACTGTCACATAACCATGTCCTAGCCAGTTACCAAATAAGATCTGGCCCCTGAACCTTGATACTGGCAATAAATAAAGAAAAAGGTCAATCAGATTGTGCGCCAGATAATAGTCAACACTATTGTGGTGCTTATTTAACTCCTATGGAAAAGCCTAGATATTCTATTCCGCTTCCGACGTAGCTTTTTGAGCGTCTCTGCAATTTCTCTGGTTCGATAATTGTTTGGGCCGAATGTCTTCTCATAGCCTGCTAATGCTCGCTGATACATTGTTTCTGCCTCCTGCAGTTTTCCCTGGTCAAAGTAGAGAAGACTAAGGTTGTTGATAGCAATTAGGGTGGATGTATAGTCTAGCCTAAGTGCCTTCTTATAGCCTGCTAATGCTTGCTGATACATTGTTTCTGCCTTCTACAGTTTTCTCTGCTTAAAGTAGAGACTTCCAAGGTTGTTAATAGTATTTAGGGTGGATATATGATCTAGCCCAAGTGCCTTCTTATAGTCTGTTAATACTCGCTGATATATGGCTTCTATCTCCTGTAGTTTTCCCTGGTCAAAGTAGAGACTTCCAAGGTTGTTGACAGCAATCAGGGTGGATGTATGATCTGGCCCAAGTGCCTTCTCATAGCCTGCTAATGCTCGCTGATACATGGCTTCTGCCTCCTGCAGTTTTCCCTGGTTAATGTAGAGACTTCCAAGGTTGTTGACAGTATTCAGGATAGATGTATGGTCTGGCCCAAGTGCCTTCTCATAGCCTGCTAATGCTCGCTGATACATTGTTTCTGCCTCCTGCAGTTTTCCCTAGTTAATGTAGAGAAGACTAAGGTTGTTGATAGTATTTAGGGTGGATGTTGTGACAGTGGTCAAAACCATGGATAATGAAGCTATCTAGGTGCACCGGGTCTACAGGCAATATCAAGCATGAAGAGAGAAAGAAGGAAGAAAAACGAACTCGCTACACAAATCCCCCATATAAATACCCAGAGCGGTGCCTAATCGGGTAATTATGAGTTCCTGGAAACTCCCATCAAATATCTTCACCGCCCGGCAGTATTACAATTGCCTCATCGACCACTTCATCAAAGCTACAGCTGTCACATTACCCCCCCCTTCACTAGACACTTGCCCGCGAGCGTCTGCAACCAGAATATCATCTTCTTCAGTGTCCAGCACATATCAGTCCTCTTCTGCAGCCGCTATCCACTCATTGAGTCGTTTAGGTGGCCCCAGAGCCTCCAGATTTCCTACATAAAAAGCTTATAAAGCGAGTGGCGCGTTTTTAAGATAACTAGCTAGATACCACTTTAGATCAGGGTCTCATCCTAACCAACTGACCCAGTAGCACAGCTTTTTCCACATAATCCTTGCTACCAGCACTCTCTCGATTTCCCATTCAGAATGCCCATCAACATTCAATTCCAGTCCTTCCTCCTCAAGTTATCCTTGCAGTGATTCTCTTAAGACCGCAAGACAAAGCTTCTCTAGCACAAATATTAGATACACTTTCAATCCCTTTAGTAATTCCAGCTCAAAAGCGTGCCCTACCTAATATAGTATCCAGAAAGGCCCCTCCTATTAATAACCCAGCTTCCTTCCAGAACGTCCGGTATTCCATCCCTCATTCATAACATAAACTATATCACCCACTTCAAAATTCACCACACAGCACTTCTTGTTCGCTTGCTTTACTTATTAATCTTATGCTTATTCCATATTCTTTCTAGCAAATTCCTAGATATCTTGAATTCGCTTTATCCAGGCCTGCGCTTCTTTCTCATTCAAGATAAGCTTCCATAGTGACACTGGTATTGTCCAGTCAAATGACATTCTTGGCTAATAGCCTTTCTCAATCATAAATAGCGATATTCCTACAGAGGCCTGTGGCAAAGCTGATATTGCAAAATCAATAATCAGTAAGTATTCTGACCAATCATCCATTGCAAAATTGACATAGGGTCGTAACCGCTGCTAGAGATACTAGTTTGCAATCTCTGTCTAGCCATCTATTTATGCATGCCTAGCTATAGACAATTTGAGCTTGATCCGTAGGATCCAGCACACTTCATTCCAAAATTCTGATATAAATTAGCCTCCCCTATCTAAGACAATGCTGTCAGGCAGACCTGTCCACAGAAATACAAACCTGATCCAGAGTCAGGCCATTTCTTTTGCTGTTACGGTTTCCTTATAGCAAGGCATGGATACCGCCCTTTTGCTAAGCCGGTCAACTATCACAAAGACCATATCGTACCCATAACAGTCCTTGGGGAGCTCCATAAAATCCATTGATAAATGCTGCCAAGGATGTTCCGGGATAGGCAGTGGTTGAAGTAAGCCGGGGGTCTTATCCCTCCATATTACAGTGCGACCACACGTTTTACAATTATCGACATATCTTTCCACGTCCCTATTCCATGATTCCCAATAGAAACGTTCTCATATTAACCTTTTCATTTTATCCCTTCCTGGATGAGCCGTTGAAGGTGGTCGGTGTATCTCATCCATCAATCTTGCTCGTAAATCATCCTCTTCCAGAACATATAGACGATCTTTGAATAGCAACCAGTGGTCCTTAATATGCCATTTTAAGTTCTTGCTGCTTACCCATGCTTCCGCTTCAGGGGTCATGGCGAACTTTTCATTGACCCTAAGTACCCATTCGATCACATTCTGGTCCTTTACTGCATCTTGTAGATCCATAAACGCCAGCTCTAGGGTAATCTGTTCGTCTAGAACATCCTGGGGTAGTAGGGTTAGACTCTGATGGTCAAGGTTGCGCGCTTTATCATCCTCCCGCCAGGTGAGCATGTCTGCTAATACATTTGTTCTCCCCAGTCAGTATTTCAGTATAAAATAGAATTCCTATATAAATTCATACCATCTCACTTACTAAGCACTCAATACTTTTGTAGTCATAAAATACTCTAATGCTCGATGGTCGGATAAGACTTCAAAATACTCCCTTTATTATAGTCCCAGTAGCTCCGGTCTCCATTCCTAGAAAGCCCAGACAATAGCCAGCATTTCCTTATCATAGATGTCATAGTTATACTCTGCAGAGAACATAGAGGCTGAGTAGTAGTTTACTAGATGCCACTCCTCATCTTCCTATAACTATGACAGTACTGCAGCCACTACTCCATCCAATGCGTCAGTTTCTACACATGTGCGTTTGCTAGGGTGATAGTGCACTAATACTAGGGCTATTATTAGTGCTTATTTCAACCTTTTAAAAGCCTCCTGATAATGCTCTGTCCATCTAAAAGGGACGTCCTGTCTTATTAGGTGGTGTAACAGTTTCGCTATTCTGCTATATCCCTGAATGAACTTCTAGTAAAAGTTGTAGAAGCCTAAAAAGGACTAGATCCCCTTTACCATTTTGGGAATCTTCTAGGAGAGTACCGTCTCAATCTTTGTTGGATCAACCTTGATGCCCTCCGGTGTGATGATAAAACCTAGATATTTAGTGGTTGCCACGTGGAATTCACATTTCTTAATACTTGCTTGGAGTCCTGCATCTTAGAGTCACTATAGCATAGTTCGAACATGGACTTCATATTCAATCGCAGAGTTGCTATAAATAAGCAAGTCATCAACAAAGGCTATTAGGAAATTGTCAAGACAGTCCAGAAAGATGTTGTTAATCAATCTCTGAAAGGTCGCTGGGCCATTTGTTAGGCCAAACGGCATGACTTCATACTTAAAAGTCCCATACCGACATCTAAAGGTTGTTAGATCAGCAGAGTCTTGGTGCATTCGGATCTGATGGAATCCTTGTCGTATGTCGAGCTTTGTGAAAATTGTAGCCTTACTGATTCGCTCAAACACTTCGTCAATAAGAGGTAGGGGATAGCGATCCTTCTAAATAAGTGAATTGAGCTTCTAGTAATCCACACAGAAACAAAAACCTCCATCGGGTTTCTTTACCATAAGAATAGGAGATGTGAAGGGGGCATTACTCAGCACGATAAACCCTTTCTCAAGATTTTCTAGGATGTAATCCTTAGCAGCACGTAATTCTTCTGCCGTCATGCGGTATAGGGGGCAATATCCTAGCTCAACCTCTCCTTCTAACTTAATCTGATGATCGTATTCTTTTTGGTCAGGTAGTCGGTCGGATTTGATTTTTGAGAAGACGTCTGCATATCCATGGTACTGCTCCAGCAGTTGCTTCTTTATTTCCTGCTCTTCTTCTTCCTCCCATTTTATGGCACTAGGGTCGAGCTTGTCCTCAATTGCCTTCTCAATCTCATTTATGCTTGTCACGAACGTCTTGGTCTTCTTGTCTTTAATGCTCCTCAGAAAACCTGCAGCTCCAACCACTGCAATATCCAGGTGTGGATATTTGTTATGGAATTGTAATCGCTTTTCTCCCTTTAGGATTGCTTTATTAGGATTAGGATTGGGGACCTCCTTGATTGCTTTATTAATAGCCTTATCAAAGCTCCTCCTCATCTTTCCTAATTCCCTATCATGTTGACTCTCATATCTTCTCCCATGATGTCTGGGGATCGGGGTCCCTTCTATACCATTCTATGGCATTGTAGGGGTTGGTCTGTGGTTCTACACCCAGGGTGCAGATCCCTGACTAGGTAGTGACCACTTCGGCACCTAGGGTGCAGAACCTACCTTTTCTTCAGACAAAAAGGCCTAATCTCAGCAGTTTACATCCCTTTGATGCTATAATTCGATCTCACAATCCTATAATAGCAGCTTTCTAGGTAACTTGGTAAACTACTAGCTCTGTATCTCTTCCCTTAAGAATATCTCCTCTGGCTAGAGTAAGCAGCACTGAGCACAGTCTACCATTACTTTATATTTGGCCAGCTATATATAGCCTAATATCATATCATGCTTCCCTAATGGGACAATAAGGAAAGGGATGTTATATATTACCTATCCATCAACTACAAGAGTTAGCGTCATTAAGTAGGTGATTATGTTTTTTAATTTACCATCAAAGCCCTTCACCCCTAGGGGTGTTTGTAAAAGAATAACATGATGATAAAGATGTCTAGCTAGTTTCTCCATAAGAAATATATCCAGAAAGGCAAAACTATTTGCTCCTATATTGATCAATGCTTTGATATAAATTAATAATCCATTCTTAGCTAGCTAGATAGGTACAGTTAGGCTTTCTCTATCACTACCTATTAACTGTGAGAGGTTCAAAGCATTTATAACACTTATCTCGCCTAGAATAGAGTCTTCTCCTAGGCGCTATTGTTTTCCGACCCTAAGGTGTCCTCTTTATTGGTCTCAGGCACTGGTTCAAGAGCCTTAAGGTCTGGCGTACTTTTCTTCTTAGCGAAGTCACAGGCATCCGCTATATGACCTGGCATCTTGTGACAGCCGTAGCTTTGATGAAGCGGTCGATGAGGCAATCGTAATACTGCCGGGCGGTGAAGATATTTGACGGGAGTTTCCAGGAACTCACAATTACCCGATTAGGCACCGCTCTGGGTATTTATATGGGGGATTTGTGTAGCGAGTTCGTTTTTCTTCCTTCTTTCTCTCTTCATGCTTGATATTGCCTGTAGACCCGGTGCACCTAGATAGCTTCATTATCCATGGTTTTGACCACTGTCACAATCTTGCATATGAAGCACTTCCCTTCTGCGCGGAGCTTCTATCGCTCGCCCCATGCCGGCTTCAACACATTCTTGTTATCCTTGCTGAATCCGTTGTCCTTTCCAACACCAATTCGATCCTTCCGGCCATCTTTTTCGGAACCACTCTTGTTGCCCCGATTCCTGGGAGCTCGTTTTTCGTTCTCGGTGATGATCTCCAGTCGATTCGCGGTTTAGTGGCACTCATGCACAAAGTCCTAATAGGATAAGTTATCGTCATAGCTGGCTTTGACTAGCTAGCGCTGCATCTCAGTGGACAGTCATTTATATAGTTCATCCTTCTATTATGAGGTTAGCAACTCAGACTCCTGAGCCTTGAGCATGAAGTTTGATAGGAAGTCCTAGAACTTGGTATCATTCTGGTATAACCAGCGTAGTTCACGCTTTGACTTTGTGACCTTGTTTGCGTTATGATAAATAGTTTTAAGGTATTTAAGGATATCTTCTATATCATAATATCGCTTAGGTGAGTCCTTTTGGAAGTAAGGTAATAGATGCTTTACTGCCTCTCCTTCACATATACTCTTAACAAATTACATACGTGCCAATGCAGTTGGATAGTGATCTACATTTACTTCTAACTTGTTCTCAATATCAATTACCCAGGATTTAAAAACTGGATCCTTCCTATTACTAAAGCGCTTGCTGTCTAGTAGCTTCGAGATCTTCTTCTGGCTCACCAAGGGGGTTACTAGTAAGTCTATTTCTCAAGTAAGTTCTTATACACAGACCAGAGTGTTATCCCAGTCCTAGATTAACTCTGCTATTATATTATATTATTCCTTTACACATTTCTTTAGCTTGGTGATCTCTATCTCTCGCTTCTATATAAGTTCTTTATAAAGCTCTTGTTTGTCGTGCTCTATGACCTTTTCTGCTGTCATTTCAAGTTTAGATAGGTGTTCGTAGAGGCTATTAAAAAGTTTGTTAGGATGTTCTTTACATAACTGTTAGAAGGTTGTATAATCTAGGGAGTTAGTGATTCTCACTATATCTAGTTCCTCTAAGATAGGGCTGTTAAGTTCAAAAGTCAGATGTTGAGAGGCATATTTATGCTCTCCATCCTGCTGCGCTCCCGCGCTTGATGCCTGTGCTCTAGCACCATTATGACCCTGGTTAACTACTCTAGACATATTAACGCGTCAAAAAAAGAGTAAAGAAAGTAATAGTAAGAAATAAGAAAGAGTAGCTCTTGGCTTAAGTATAATAGATAAGTCAATCGCTATATAAGCATGCTAGAGCGGGGTGTGAAAGAAAAAAGAAGAAAGAAGGTGCTTCTTAATCAGAGCAGGATACTATCAAGGTCTGCTATGCTAATATATAAGAAGTAGAGAGAAAAAAGGATACTTAATATTATATGACAGTGATCAAAATCATAGATAATGAAGCTATCTAGGTGCACCGGGTCTATAGGCAATATCAAGCATGAAGAGAGAAAGAAGGAAGAAAAACGAACTCGCTACACAAATCCCCTATATAAATACCTAGAGCGGTGCCTAATCGGGTAATTGTGAGTTCCTGGAAACTCCCGTCAAACATCCTCACCGCCCGGCAGTATTGCGATCGCCTCATCGACCGCTTCATCAAAGCTACGGCTGTCACAGATGTATGGTCTGGCCTAAGTGCCTTCTTATAGCCTGCTAATGCTTATTGATATATGGCTTCTGTCTCCTGCAGTTTTCCCTGGTCAAAGTAGAGAATTCTAAGGCTGTTAATAGTATCTAGGGTGGATATATGGTCTGGCCTAAGTGCCTTCTCATAGCCTGCTAATGCTTGCTGATACATGGCTTCTGCCTCCTGCAGTTTTCCCTGGTGAAAGTAGAGATTTCCAAGGTTATGAAATGCATCACAGACACTGATATCGTTTCTTAAGTGGTTGCTCTTCAGTACTTGCCGCACAAAATCTGCATGAACCAGCAATCGCCGTTGTAGCTGCCAATAATCTCGTTCATCCGTGCTAGGTACCATATTACCAACAGCAATCAATGCCAATTCGTACTGTGGACTGTCCTGCCTATCGTTGTCGATCTGAGCCATATCCAAACACCAGTCTTGTACAACTGGGTGTATACTATAGCTATCACATTGTGGAGTGACCTCAACTAGAGAGAACTGAATCAGAGTGCGAATGTTATCTTTGAAGATCAGAGTATTGGACATGACGTCATCAAGCCATATCGGTGGCTGTGAGCTATATTTGATGCATTTTACTAGTTCATACCAGATGTCCCGATTATCGAAGTGGGCAAGCAGAAGCATCAGTTGAGCCACGTTGGGGTCTCGTTTCCGGATCTCTTCATATGAAATGAGCCATGTTTGTAATAAATTGCCTTGATGGTAGTGACGTCCTGGTTTCGCACGCAATTGCAGGTTGTGCCATGACTTCTGATAATACTGTAAGTATTCTTTAATGCTCGTTCCTGTTTCACGCATAAATGCGCCTGCAATTGTAATTGCCAATGGTAGCCCTCCCAGGCGGTCAATCAGATTATTGGTATCTACACTTGCTTATTAGTGTCATTGAAAAGATAAGCAGAAAGTCAATTATACCTTGGTCTCCCTTTTTCTCAGTTATCATATTCGAGACATGCAAGTTCCTGCTTTGACTAAGAAGTAAAATGGCCTCGTTAGAATTCAAAGTTGGGACAGGGAAAGGCCGTCCGAGCTCGGTCAGTGACTGGAGCCGAGAGGTTATTAAGATTGATCCATGATCCGCCGTTGGAAAGAATTCTTGGATGTCATATCCATCGTCGAACCCTGGAGAATATTGGTCAATGTTATCGAAAATAAGAAGCCAGCGTGAGTTTCCTGGTATTGCGAGCCACTGTAATACTTGTCTAGAATTTTGCTCCATTTCATCTTTATTTATCGCTGTAGGGTCCTGAGATTGTCCTAGTAATTTAGGAAGAATAGAGCTTAGTGATTGTAACAGTGTATCTCGACTCTTTCCACTTAACCACAAGATTGCAGTGAAGTCATCCTTATGGTCACGTGCGAAGCGAATGGCTAATTGTGTTTTTCCAATACCGCCCAGTCCGTGTAGAATAGCGACTTTACGGAAGTGTGAATTCTGTGATTGAAGATGATCCCATAGTTGCTCTAGCTCTTTCTGTCGTCCTAGGAAGTTTTCAATTGCAGGCAATCCCGTCAGATCGAATGGGATGTTGAACCTGACTAGATTTAGCCCATAAGTTTATATTCAACAAAAGATACGCAATTAAGTCTTCATTTGTTTAGGTAACATACCAGACACTGCATCCGCCGCAGATCGCGTATGATCCATACTGCGGATAGGTGTACAAAGAAGAAGCTCTTTGGCATAGGCTGCTGCCACCGCAGAGGCATACCCCTGCCACTCTGTATTCTTATGGGAATCTGCGCAATCGCAAATCCCGCGAATTACTAGACACGGATAGTTGCTCATCAGTCCCGCCGCTTCCATTTCCACACAATAGACGCCCAGCTCACGGCTCAGGCGATTCCGCAGTTGGCTATCTCTTACGAGTTGATTGGCCGACGCAATAATCCCGTAATGGATCAGGGGCTCGTTATGGCGTCGAGCAGGCCGTGAAATAATCTGGGTGGAATCACAAGCATTGCAATTCGTGGAGTCAGACTCAATATGATCATGATCAGGGAGATATAAACGATCTTGGCGTATTGGTCTAGCAAACGTAGACGCGTGCCCGGGGAATTTTTGTCCAATCTCCGCAATAAAATCCGCTATTTTACTTTCCTCAGTGAGGTGATACGCCTGGATCTTAGATAACGCTGTGAGTAGGATCTGTGGCGGGCGGTTGAGCATGCCAGTCCGCTGAAATCTACCGCCATTCAATGCCTTGCCGTAGTCATATTGCACCACTCCTCCATATATATCTGTCGGTTTGCTGACCACCACGTCGCCCAGACGAATATCAGCGACACTGTTCGGTACCCCTCCGCCGATACCCACCATCAGACCGAACCGGATCGAGCGGAAAGTAGACAACAGCTGCATCGCCACTGTATTTGCTGATACGAGGCCATAATCACCACTTGGCAAGCAGGCAATCACAATATTATGCTCTTTGATCCCTCCGAAAACATAAGCATTATGATCTGTGGACGATATTGGTAAGTCTTCATGAATTTCATCCAGCATGACCTTCGCAGCCGCCATCTCGAGCGGCAAGGCGCAGATCCATCCGACAGTGTAATCATCATGCGATCGACGGGCGCTGGTAGCCATCGTACGTTGCGTATTCATCCAAAGTTCTCAGAGGTCACGACTGGAAAATGAATTCGGGAGGATAGATGCTGTTGAATATCAGGAAGGATGAGGGGTTACTGGCTGGCAAGGCTGAAACTCCCAGCTTCTTGTCGAGGCGCTTCAGCACCTATCACATAGCCAATCATACTCCTACATGCCTAGGTGAGTTAGACTTGCATGAAATCCTTCGCGTAGGGGTAGACTTGATTGGTCAGAGCAAGCACCCTACGAAATATTCTTCCCCCTTTCCGTGGCATCAATGACAGTTATCATAAAAATATTAGAACTTGTAGAAATTTCAGAAGGTAATCTGGTGGTGGATGGGCCGAAGCGGAGCCAGCGGGGACCTTGTGTAACCTCTCAAGAAGGATGATCGCTTCTAATTTCGGCAAGTGGAGCTCAGATATGTTTAGTATACGCTATCAACTTCATACTTAGTCGCTTCATTTATCATATCAAATCTAACTAACTAACTAACTAACTAATCAACGGTAAATCGCCAGGCCGATTCCGATTCACCTTACGTGACGACGTCAATTTCAACCACTCAATTATTACGGATGTCATGTATATTGAGGGCAAAGCTGTACTACACATTATTGACGAAGCAACACGTTACAATGCCGCACGTTGGTTACCGAATCTATCCGCAAAAACCACATGGGATACGTTACGTATGGCATGGATCGATACGTACTTAGGACCCCCCGATTTCATCGTTACCGACGCCGGCAAGAACTTCGTGAGCAAGGAATTCACCCAATTCGCTACGTCCTTAGGTACTACAACTGTTAGCGTGCCTGTCGAAGCTCACTGGTTAATTGGAGCTGTAGAACGCTACTATGCCGTACTACGTCGTGCCTATCTAATTGTACGAGAAGAAGCCCTAGATACGTTAATTGATATAGCACTGCAGATGGCCGTTAAAGCCATGAACGATACTGCAGGCCCTGATGGCCTTGTCCCTACCCTTCTAGTATTCGGAGCATATCCACGAATGACCGAGTACGATCCGCCAGCCCCGTCAATAACGCAAAGAGCAATAGCAATACAGAAAGCAATGACCGAAGTACGAAAAGCACATGCCGAATGCGATATCAAGGACGCACTCAATACCCGTAATGGACCCTCGTCGACCCCGGTACACTCACTACCCCTGAATTCGAACGTGCTCGTATGGCGTGAGGGAAGAACTGGCTACGCCGGTAAATGGACTGGACTGTACAAACTACTTAGTATCGACGGAGAAACGTGTACGATTTCACTCCCTAATGGACCTACTCCATTCCGTACTACTACTGTCAAATCGTACCAAGAACCGCCAGAGGAAGACCCTGAGGAATCTATCTAGGAAGGCACTCCCAAGGGAGCACCTGCTGAGCCAGCCAAGCCCCGATTCCGACCTGTAGTCGAGATCCCGCTGCACCGACCAGAGACCTACGTACAACCGATGTATGAAACACCTGCGCACTAATTCGCTAATTCACGGTAGAAAGAGATCAAGGAGTTGATTGAGAAAGGAGTCTTTGAGGCAGCCAACGAGAATGATATTCCCCCCGGCACACGTATATTCAACCTACGGTTTGTGGACGAAGTCAAGAATCCTGGAACGGACAAAGCTTTCGAGAAATCCCGATTAGTTGTACAAGCCTATAATGACGCCGGAAAGACCTACGTTTTGACAGAATCACCTACAATCCAGCGCTGCAGCTAACACTTGGTATTAGCACTAGCGTCGTGCAGGGAAGATTCGAAGCTCTACTTAAGAGATGTCACACAGGCCTATACACAGTCAACAACATTACTTAACTGTGATTTCTATGTACGACTACCACCAGAGCTCGTTACCGCTTTCTAAAGTCAAATTCTCAAGGTAATCCGGCCTTTATATGATATTCCCGAAGCAGGCAATCACTGGTTCTGTACGTACCACCGTCACCACACGGACTGGCTTAATATGACGACCTCTACCTTCGATCCGTGCCTTCTCCACTGCGCAGACCCAAGCTCAGGCTTTGGTATCATTGGCATGCAAACTGACGATACACTGCTCTTAGCGGACAGCCAATTCGCAGTACGGGAGCAAGAGGAGATCGAAACTGCTGTAATCGCATGCAAGCCCCAGGAAGAGCTCACGTACAAGAAACCCCTAAAGTTCAACGGTGGCCTCATTTCGGAGTCCGCCCAGGGGATTATGCTCACTCAAGAACATACGTGCGCCCTGATTCGTACCGTACAGGAACAGAACGCGGATACGACAAGCTCAAGAGGGAAGATCCGGAAGAACATGACACCCGCGGAACAGTATATCGCTCAATGTGCACTTGGCGCGTATATCGCCTCGGTATGTCAACCCAAGGCTGCTGCATTTAATCTATCATTCGCTGCGCAAGCAATCAACCCTACAAAAGACAATATAAAAGCGCTCAATAAACGACTTGAATGTGTAGGAATAATGTTAATGCGGGAATAAATTTGTACCTGTCGATACCCATTTTTATTTACTATACACGTACGATGATAAAATACAGTTCTAGAATATTCGACACTGTCTGGACACGTGTTTGGTTGACCTGGTAAACCTGGCAATTTGTCATGAGTAGTATCTTGTACTCTGTAGCTATCACGAAGTAATCACGTTGACCGTTTGAACAGAATTCCCCATCATACGCAGGGTGGCTAGCGCTTTGGAGTAAGTACCGGTCGAGAAGGAAACCTTCCTCATGCATTGAGCCTGCCAGCTGCAGCTCCCATGCAAAATGTGGCTTCGAAAATAGCCCATGTCAACACCTATATTAGGTTCACTAGCACCAATGACTGTACAGCAAAACACGTGATAAGTATTACAGTGAGACCGAGTAATGACTCGTCCAGGCCTTCACTATGTAGTGAAGTCGTTTTCCACAAGCTCTGCATACGTAGGCAGATCATCATCTGGATTTTGAAAAAGCATTGTCCAATCGTTCACGATGAAGATCTTTAAGCAACGCAAGAGAGGAAAGACAAGTACATTGACCTGCTAGCTGTGACGCGACCGTGCGTGAAGAGAAGGCTGCACAGCCTTGTTGTCGCAAGTCACTAGCTGCCCCTCCTTCTCGGCCTGATGAGCAGGGCTTTGTATTCTTCTGTCCATCACCAAGAATTTTCGGATCTTAATGGATCAGTCCATGATCGGGACTGGCATAGTGGACTGTTTTTATCAGATGCCTTTGACTCGCCATGACGTCTTTCACATACCACAACTATGACGAGTACACCATCGCGTGGATATGCGCCCTGCCGCTGGAGGCCGCAGCGGCCCGGGTGATGTTGACGAAAACCCACAGTCCACTGCCGCAAACCCCCACCGATTCGAATGCCTATGAGCTTGGTGAACTGAATGGCCACTATATTGTCATTGCCTCTCTACCAGTCGGCGTATACGGCACGGTATCAGCCGCAACCGTGGTAACTCGCATGCGTTCTACCTTTCCTCGGCTTCGATATGGACTGATGGTGGGAATTGGAGGTGGTGTCCCCAGCCCCACACATGATATTCGTTTAGGCGATATCGTGGTCAGCAAACCGACTGGGAATCACAGCGGAGTGATCCAGTATGATTATGGCAAGGCGGTTCAAGGCGGAAAGCTTGAGGAAAGTGGCACGTTGAACAAACCACCACAGCTTCTTTTGACACATGTGGGTCACTTGGAGGCGAAGATTATGTCGCAGGGACCCGGCGCTCTTGTTCAAATCGTGTGTGATGCTCTGGAACAAAACCCTGATATGCACGACAGATTCTCGCGCCCTGAACAGCACACTGACTTGTTCTTTCACTCTTCCTATCACCACCCTGCTGGGGAGGTTACCTGTAAAATATGCAATCAAGAGCAGTTAGTTCCACGAGCACCACGAGATGCCAGGACGCCTCATCTCCATTATGGACTCATTGCGTCTGGAGACCAGGTGATGAAGGACCCAGCGACACGAGACCGCCTCGCACAACGGCATGGGATCCTCTGCTTTGAGATGGAGGCGGCCGGCATTATGGATGACCTTCCGACACTGGTGGTTCGAGGTATTTGCGACTATTGCGACTCTCATAAGCAGAAAGCATGGCAAGGATATGCCGCGTTGACCGCCGCGGCTTATGCAAAATGGCTGCTCATGACTATTCCCGCGGAGCGTCCGAATGTGGACCGAATGAAGTGCAAGGATGAGCGGCATTGGATGGTGTCACTTGCAAGGAATCTCAAATTTGTCGGTCGTCAGGATGAAATCGCGAGGCTGGAAGAACTAATGACCATGCAAGATGGGCCTAGGCGGGTTGCAATCACTGGGCTAGGAGGAGTCGGGAAGACTCAAGTGGCCCTAGAGCTCGCATACCGTATCCGGGACCAAGACCAGGAGTGCTCGGTCTTCTGGATTCCTTGTACCAGTTATGCGATGGTTGAACAGATGTTCCTCCATATCGCACAGATACTCGGACTTCGTGAAATAAATCCGGCAGAGGTGAAAGAACAGATTCGCGTCTACCTTGGCTCAAAGCGTGCCGGAAAATGGCTTCTGATTTTCGACAATGCCGATGATACTGAGATGTGGCTCACCGGTAGTCACACCGCTCCCCGTCTTGAGGACTTTCTCCCTGACAGTGAACACGGCCGTGTTTTATTCACAACCCGAAACCGAAAACTAGGCATGAAACTGGCACCGTTCAACGTTATCTCCATCCCAGATGAGGACCAGGAAACCGCAATGAAAATTCTGGAGAAGATATTAGCACACCAGGACTTGTTGAGAGATACTACCATCACCAGTCGTCTCCTCAAACAACTAGCCTTCCTCCCATTAGCTATTACGCAAGCGTCAGCGTATATCATTGAAAATGGGATTGATCTATCAACCTATCTGTCCCTTCTTCAGGAGCAGGAACACGATGCTGTAGAACTCTTGAGTGAAGAATTTCGAGATCCAGGTCGCTATCAGGATATCCAGAATTCTGTAATAATGACCTGGCTCATATCATTTAACCAGATTCAGGACCAGAATCCTTCTGCGGCTGACTATCTGTCTTTTATGGCTTGTATCAACCCACGAGATGTTCCCCAATCTCTCCTTCCTCCGCTAGGATCTAAGAAGCAGAAAACTGATGCTCTAGGACTTTTGAATGCATACGCGTTCATCAACGGCCATAACATGGACATTGGAATGCATCGACTCGTCCACATTGCGATTCGGAATTGGCTGAGAAAGAGTAGGTCGTTCAACCACTGGGTCGAAAGGGTGGGTGCACACATGCAGAATGTGTTTCCAAATAATCACCACACTCATCGCGGTCTTTGGCGAAAATATCTTCCTCACGCATTAGCACTAGTGCATGAAAATGAATACATTATGCAAGAAAGTCGCTACCTTGATTTAACCACAAACATTGCAGATTGTCTCGGGAGTGATGGAAGATATCAAGAGGCAGAGGTTCTTTATGATAGACTGATGAGGTTTCACCGGGACCAAGCTGGCTTAGAGCACCCCTCTACTCTGACCAGCATAGCAGACCTGGCATCAACCTACTGGAATCAGGGTCGATGGAGCGAAGCTGAGAAGCTGAATATGCAAGTTATGGAGACAAGAAAGGCAGTGCTGGGCACTAAACATCCTGACACTCTAATCAGCATAGCGAACCTGGCATCAACTTACCGGATTCAGGGTCGATGGAGTGAAGCTGAGAAGCTAGATGTGCAAGTCATGGAGACAAGGAAGGCGGTGCTGGGCGCTAAACATCCTAGCACTCTGATCAGCATGGGAAACCTAGCATCAACCTACCGGAATCAGGGTCGATGGAGTGAAGCTGAGAAGCTAGAGGTGCAAGTTATGGAGACAAGGAAGGCAGTGCTGGGCGCTAAACATCCTAACACTCTAACCAGCATGGGAAACCTAGCATTAACCTACCAGAATCAGGGTCGATGGGGCGAAGCTGAGAAGCTGGAGGTGCAAGTTATGGAGACAAGCAAGAGGTTACTGGGTGCTCAGCATCCTGACACTCTGATCAGCATGGGAAACCTAGCATCAACCTACCGGAATCAGGGTCAGTGGAGCGAAGCTGAGAAGCTAGAGGTGCAAGTTATGGAGACAAGGAAGGTGGTGCTGGGCGCTAAACATCCTGACACTCTGACCAGCATGGCGAACCTGGCATCAACTTACTGGAGTCAGGGTCGATGGAGTGAAGCTGAGAAGCTGGATGTGCAAGTCATTGAGACAAGGAAGGCGGTGCTTGGCGCTAAACATCCTAGCACTCTGATCAGCATGGGAAACCTGGCATCAACCTACCAGAATCAGGGTCGATGGGGCGAAGCTGAGAAGCTGGAGGTGCAAGTCATGGAGATAGAGAAGGCGGTATCCTGACACTCTGACCAGCATGAATAACCTTGCCTATACATGGAAGTTTCAGGGAAAACTACATGACGCCCTCGCTTTGATGAAACGAAATGCTCTGACCTACGTAGCAAAGTATTAGGTCCCAATCACCCGCATTCCAAAACATCCTATCTCACTCTCAGGGACTGGACAGATGAGAGTAATCCACCATATCAAACACCGCTCACTGGATAATCGACCTCCGCAGCCTTCGCAGGAAGTACGATAACAACTTTAGCATCTTCTTCGTCAGCCCAGAAGAGTATATCAACCTTCCATACATAGACAGGCGGTCATCTGCTCAATTGTTTTCAACAAGTCATTCCCTCATCCTACGGAGTCAGATCATCCTTGTCCACACTGGAAAGTCACGACATATATAATAAAAAAACATCTCCCTCCGCGCGAATCGAATTTTTGAAATTGCGCGCCCAGATCCGGCCGGAAACGGCTGTAAATTTAGCAGTTTATTCCTCCAAGCCTGAGCTATCGATTGATCCTAGTTTTACTAGGCGAATCGTACGCAATGGTGGAGGGTGCTGATGTGAGTCCGTTGACAGGCGAAAATCTCGTTCCGCGCGGCGTTCGCAACGCAACCGTACCACAACAAAACATACAACAAGAAGAAAATGTACGCGAACAACAACTTCACTACGCCAAGAAACAGATTCGGGAGCTCTTCCAAAACAGGATCACAAGGATGGAGCAACTAGCAGAAGTAGCAAGCCTTATGCTACAGATTATACACAATAAATCCACCGATCACCTTAACGAACTCTTCCTGAAAGCGTTCGCACAACAGATCAAACGCTACGCAGACTCGCAAGGCGAGAGTACGAAAGCGCTCACAGAATTCAAGGCGCTTTTGGTGAAGGTCCAAAACAACATGACCGCAATCTGTACAACAACAGAGCAAACAGCAACCAGCGCGACCACAGGAACGTCTAACAGCGTGTCTGCCGTAGCGTGGAAGGCCCACCAAGCCCAAGCCTGGCAAGCGACGATCCAGAGCGCGGTATCACCTCAGTCCCAAAGCACAGGCTCATCCACCCCCAGGGTCAGCCATGCTGAACTAGGCCTCAATTGCGAAATTGTGATCAAGATCCGTGATGAGAAGGACCGCAAATAGGTCAAAAAGCTCCAACCAGCGGAGATCGTAAGGCGAGTAGAACGGGAACGGTTCACCGCAGCAAAGAATACTCCAAGTGTCCCCTTAGCCGCACATGCCTTCAAAGCCGCACGACCACTTGCCTCTGGAGATGTGAGCCTCCGAGTCGGATCCGCGGCTAGAGCTAAGGTCCTCCGTCAATACTGCAAGACGTGGGTTCACGCGTTGGGACGATCTGCGTATATACGGGTGCCCACCTGGGGCATAGTGATTGACGGCATGCTGGTGAGGGGGGTGGATATAAGTGAGGAATTCAAGGCTAAGCTGATCGCCAGCAACGAGCACTAGGCGGAAGGATTCAAGGTTGAGATTGCGCATGTTGGATGGCTTGTGAAGCCACAGGGTTACTCAGGATCACTGGTTGTTGAGTTCACCAACCCAGTGGTGGCGAATAATGCTATCTGCAGCAGAACGATTTGGCGCTCCTGCTCCCTATCCAACTGGTCTTATTGCAAGGACGGACGGGTGAAAATGTGCAAGAAGTGCCAGAAATATGGGCACGTACAAGCTCAGTGCTCAGAGCCAGATTACCACTGCGGACTCTGCGCGGAGGCACATCCGACCTAAAAATGCCCTTCCAAAGAGACCCGTGAATTGACTGTCAAATGTGCTAACTGCAAGGGTCCTCACAAGGCCTCTAGTGACAACTGCGTCATCCGCCAGCAGGAGACTGCCCGGGCACGACATGCAGTCATGGAAAACAACAAAAAGGGCACGCACCGTGTCCCAACCTATCTACAAGAAAAGATGAAGCAATCCCACATGGAACCAACCCCTGGCGAAGCCGCCAGGCTAACAACAACCATGAAACAGACGCAGGCACCAAAAAAGACTGCTAAAAAGACCGCTGCTAAAGGTAAGAAGGCCCAACCAGCCTCACAGCATGAACCGGCTCCAGAACCAGCTCCGGAATCAGCCCCGGAATCAGCCCCGGAATCAGCTCTGGAATCAGCTCCTGAGCCCAGTCATGACCCGGAGCCAGAACCAGAGCCAGAATCAATCATCCCAACGATCGAGCAAATAACTGCACGAGAGGCCCCCAGCGCACCTCGTACAGCATCACGAACGCTAGGCAGTGGACCGGTCAAAGCAATTCCTTTTGCACTGGGCAGCGTGGCTGAGAAACGGCCTCGAGGACGACCCCCAAAATCCAAATCGTCCAACAATGACGACGGGGAAGCCAACCCACAAGAGCACGTTGACACAGTGTATGTAGCCAGCCAATCCATGCCCGCCACGATTGATCCGGCACTGCTTCACAACTCGGATCCTCCGCAGTCAACGGCACCCAAGACCACGCGTAAAGCAACCCGCTCCCAAGGCCTGGATCACAGCGTGAATATGCGCAACGACCCAGAGCAGCCTCTCCGCGAACAGCGCCGCCGAGAGCGGTCTCGATCACAATCATATGACAATATACCGCTACCGCCACTGCCGGAAATGACCATGAATTTTGACAACGATAAGCTCATACTATCGAGCACAGCCGCGTTCCCTGAGATCAACAGCGGGGAGCTTAATTCTGAGCTCCGTCAAGAATTGCTCTCCCAATTCACGAATAGCAACCGAAACCGTACCCGCCAGACACGCCGGCAACCCAGCCACGCCCCGATCTATGAGGAACAGCTCATGGAGCTATTTGACAGCATATCGACGCACTCCTCCCCCGACCCGATCAATAAATGGTAACACCATTTGAGATACTGCAGTACAATACGCATAAATCAAAGGATCAAGTCATGGCCACATTTCTCCGTGACCCGGCCGTACTCCAGGCCTCGGTGATTGCGATCCAGGAACCGTGGAGGAATGAGTATGACGATACAACGCATCAACCTGCCCAACTTACCCACCAACTGCTTTACCCCAAATCCGTTGACGGCGCGCCAGCGCGAGTCGCGCTGTACGTCAACAAACAGCTCGATCCCACCAAGTGGACGCACACGGCCGTGTCCCCGGATTACCAGATCCTCCAGATCCAGCACCAGCGTGGCGAGTCGTCCCACGATCTCTACATTCACAACATCTATAATGAGCCTAGATCACCTACGTTCGACCTGCTCAACCGGGAACTAGCTCGGATTGGACACTCTCATACGGTCGAGCATGTGGTGCTAGGTGACATGAATGTACACCATCCCGCGTGGGGTGGCCCAGGCACAAGAATCGACAATGAAGGCACTGAATTACTAGAGATCGCAGACCGCCACGAATTGGAGCTGGCCACAGAAGAGGGCACGGTAACGTGGGAGCGAGGCTATCACCAGTCTACAATCGATCTCACATTTCTCTCAACAAGCCTCCTCCACCGCCTGGTTCTTATTGAACGTGCCGACACCATCCAGCACGATTCAGACCACTGGCCAATCCGTACCCAAATCGATATCCAAACGACCGCCAATAACCCACCCAAGCGAAGGAACTGGAAAGCCACAGATGTGAAACAGCTGACGGATATACTGGAAAGAGATCTCGTTATCACAGATCTCACGAACGCGTCAAGATCCCTGATTGAACTCTCTACAACCGCCTTTCTTGCCACAATCCGTCACGCAATTGCGAAAACCGTTCCATGGGCGATTCCTAGCGCTTGGAGCAACCCTGACTTCACACTAGAATGCAAACAGGCGGTCAAGCTATGCCGCCGTCTACGCCGACTACATTCGAACACACACAATCCGTGGATCTGGCGGGCCTACCTACGGGCTCGGAACCACAAGAAACGGCTCGTGAGCCAATCTCTTAGACTTGGCCACCGTCGACGGGTCCAACAAGCCACTGAGAGAGGCCCCCAAGGCCTCTGGCGGCTGGCAAAGTGGGCACGAACGCGGAGAGGCCTCTACGAATCCGGGGTGACACCAACGCTGCGGACTATCGATGGACGTATAGCAGACTCCGTGGACGCCAAAACAGCCCTTCTCAGCGAGTCGTTCTTTCCAGCGATTCCGGAAGCCGACTTGGCGGATATAGATAATGCCATATATCCGGAACAGCTCTCCTTTCCAAAGATCCCACGTCATGAGATCGAGCGCGTGATTCGCTCAACACCACCCGACAAAGCTCCCGGGTCGGATTCGATTCCCAACAGCTTCTGGCAGCAGATTATAGGCATCCCTGTAGTGCTGGATACGCTCCACCAAATCTACAATGCCTGTATCCGAACCGGCTTCAATCCGTCCCATTTCCAGCGCTCGATTACAGTTGTTCTCCGGAAAGGAGGCGAGGACCGTGACTACCGTACCCCCAAAGCATACCGACCAGTGGCGTTACTCAACACGCTCGGTAAATTCCTTGAAGCAATTGTTGCACGCAGAATCAGCTACGCTATGGAAATGGAGGGTTTACTCCCAAAAGGCCACTTAGGGGGCCGGAAAGGGATCTCTACAGACCACGCTATACAAATCATTCTGGATCGAATCCAGCGTGCATGGGGTGACGGGCTTGGGGTCGTCTCCATGCTCCTACTAGACGTCTCTGGCGCCTACGACAATGCGCACCACGCGCGACTGCTTCACAATATGCGGAAACGGCGACTCGGCCACTTCGTGCCATGGGTCGCCGCCTTCCTGACAGGGCGGAGTACGCGAATCAAGATCCCAGAAGGCATCTCAGAACCGTTTTCCACGCCAACAGGCATCCCCCAGGGGTCCCCAATCTCACCAATTCTATATCTCATTTACAATTCGGATCTGATCGAGGATTGCGCAGATCCGACCAATCACGTAACAACAAGCGGATGGGTGGACGATGTCGGAATCATAGCAGCGGGCTACAGTGAGGACGAGACAATTAAGAAGCTCCAACACGCGAGCAGATCCGCGGATCAATGGGCTCTACGCCACGCCTCCGTATTTGACCGGAAAAAATATCAGTTAATTCACTTTGTGAATCCGCGGAGCGGTCTCACGCCACGCTCACAAGCAATCACACTACAGGACGGTATACAAAAAGAAGCCAGCGACGCCGTTAAATATCTTGGAATCTGGCTCGATTCAGAGCTCACGTTCAATACTCACCGGGATAAGGCGGTGGCGAAGGCCGGCACCAGTCTGGAGGCTCTACGAGGATTGGCAGGGTCTACGTGGGGAGTCGCTCTTGGTGCGATGCGGCGAATCTACCAGGCCATCGTTATCCCCCAGATGTTGTATGGCGCTGCGGCGTGGTATCAACCCGGGGTTATGACGCAGGCTCAACTCACCAGAATCACACGGGGGTTCGCTAACGTCCAAAAACGCGCGGCGTGCCTCATCAGTGGCGCGTTTCGAACCACGGCGGCAGAAGCGCTCAACGCGGAACTGTTCTTGCTCCCAATCCGGTACCAACTGGACCAGCTCGTCAAGGCCACGGCTATTCGAATCCGGACAGGACCAACCCATGCGATCCCCCAAGGCCTACTCGCAGTACGCACGAACCAACAACTCACGCTCGGCGGTTACACGCCAATGGAGGCTCATGCTGGGAAAAAGAACGGATGCCTCCGTGCTCCCCCAGGAACCCTGGCCGGCGAATGGGAAAGCCGTGAGGCATACGTTCAACCACCCTGGCAAGAGCCACCACATATAATAATCGACGAGCGGGAGAAGGCGGTCATAGTACATGACCGTATGGTCAAGGAGAATAAGCGAGTGTTGGTATATACCGACGGCAGTGGCTATCAGGGCTATATTGGCACGGCCATGGTCATCCCACAGTTTCAGCGTCAACAGACAGAGTGTATCGGTACAGAGAAAACATCAACGGGATACGCGGCAGAGGCTTGCGGGATCCGATTCGGGCTCAGCACGCTGCTACGGTTCGCGGAGAACGACTCACGGTTCCGGAAGGTCGTGATCTTCTCAGACAGTCAATCAGCGCTCCAATCAATTCAGAATCCACGAATGGCCTCAGGTCAAACCTACATCCGCGACTGTATCAATCTGTATTGGGAATGCGTGAACAACGACATCGATGTGGTTCTTCGCTGGATCCCGGGTCACGAAGGAATCCCCGGAAACGAAGCGGCAGACCGAGCCGCGAAACGTGCTGCCATGATGGGAGCACGTCGTCAAATCGTACCTGGAGATCTCACGAACTGGCTCATGCTCGGAGCTGCGGCCAAACGCCAGATCCGTGCAGCAGCGAAGAAGGCCTGGATGAAGACCTGGGCCCAGTCCAAGAGTGGCAAACCTACAAAGAAACTGGTGCCGCGGCCTTCCAGAAGCACCCTCCAGTATTGGTCATATCTGCGCAAAGCCACGTCGTCAGTCTTGATCCAGGTGCGCACAGAGCGGCTGGCCTTAGGCCACTACTTGTGGCGGATCAACAAGCGCGAGAATCCGTACTGCAGCTGCGGCCTGGCGGGCCAAACCGTCAAACACATTCTTCTCGACTGCCCGTTGTACGCGGACGGACGGGATCTCATGTGGACGCGAATCAAGGGGTTACGGCGAACGACAAACCTGCAAGTGCTGCTTAGCGAGAAGTCGGCCACAGTCGCAATAGCTCAATTCTTTCTCGATACGGGGCTATTAGCGCAGTTTCACAACGCGGATCCGGAAGCAATGGGCACGTACGAAGCACAACACATTGAAGAGGGCACTGACTTGGGAAAAAGCATGACGGCGCCAGCAGGTGATGTGAACGCCAGGTCTGCTCACTCGCCAATACGAACCAGCAATCGCACCAATATGAGCCAAGGGTCAATACCAGAGAATGAGCCGACCAACGAGGACGGGCGGAGCGAGCCAGGAGAAGTGGAAAATATACAGAGGGGTGAGCCTTCGTACGCTGGGGACGTACGAGCGCGTACGCGCGCGATTGATTTGTGGGATTGAGCGTATGTTGGCGAGAACGTGAGGTGCCACGTTGGTGCAGTTGGTGGATGTGAGAGTGCGAGAATGCGGAGTGGGAGAATGAGGACATGACGTATGGGAGCTGGCGTACGTGTTTGCACCGTATGATTGTTTTGCATTGTACGATTGTTTGCGCTGTTTGATTGTTTTGCGTTGTTTGTCTCCTTTGTACAGTTTACATTCTCTGTGGCTCGCCCTGCGGCGCGCCTCCGTGGCTGCGCCACTTTTGTATTGGTGCCTGCCGGCTCAGGCACGCCTGGGATAGCGGCTTCTAGAACTTAGCTAGCTACAGCCAGAATCAAGCCTAACTAACTAACTAACTAACCTGGCTCGACGGGTGAAGGACACGCCCACGAATGAGCAGCTCGTACAGCGGCTCGCGCGAGTGGAATTGAGCGTGGAAAAGACGCAGAAGGAGGTCTCGCAGGCCTCCCGAGAGATCAACACCACCAAGAGCAACACCAACCGCCTGGTGGAGGCGATCTGCCAGCCAACGCCTCCAGGCTCCCGTATCCACGGTATCCCGAAAATTTCGTCAAGCTTCAGTCACGTGACGGGCAGCTCCGAGTCGTACGTGCAAGGATGGGGACGCAGAGTGCCCTCGCACCCTCCTACGGTGCCGAGCGTTGGCGTCTCCAGTGGTGGAAGCACCCCGTTGACCCCATTCCCGACCCAGGAAGACCTCGAGGTCTATCTGGAGCGAACAGATGCCGATATCATCAACCCAATCCGACGATTCCCCGACAAGGTCGTCAGCACCGCCAATCTGGCTATCCAGGCCACCCAGGATACGACCATCGCCCACCGACGCCTTCTAGCAGCGAGAGTGCTGCCCAGTGGCGACGTTATTCTTCTCGCGGCCACTGTAGACGACGTGGACCAGCTCACTCGCAAGAACAGCTGGATCCGCACCTTTGGCGCTGATGCACGGATCCGGAAACGCACTTGGGGTGTCGTCGTACACGGCGTTAGCACCAGTATCGACCCGAAACAGGCGATCTTCAAAACCACATTAGCGTCCCAGAACGCCTCTGTCTTTGCGCAGCTCCCGGCGCCATTCAACACTACGTATATTGGCTGGCTTCTGAGCGAGCAGAAGATGCAGGAGCAGAAGCTCACTAAAGCTCACCTCATCGTCATCTTCGACGACGAACGGGTGGCCAATCTCGCCATTAAGCGAGGCCTGGTGATCCACGGGACCCAGCATTCGTGCTCGATCTACGACAAGGCCGCCAACCTCCAGCAATGCTTCCGGTGCCAGATGTATAAGCATATCGCACGACACTGTCACCGCCAGGTCTGCTGCGCATACTGCGCAGGGCCTCACGATACTGGGGACTGCCCTACACCACGGGAAAGAGACTACGCTAAATGTGCCAACTGCGCTGCAGAGAATGCACGAATCAAGGACCCCGCAAAGAGACTCAACGAGAAGCACTTCGCCTACGCGCGTGAATGCCCTATCCGGACATCGTGCCTGGCAGAGGCGCATCAGCGTCGTACCTACGGTCCACAATATCACCCGGAGGTGGCGAGACCACGCAACCACGCTCCCGGAATCGTCTCTCTGAATGATCCCACCCCCGCAGAAGCGGAGGCCACTGAACGGAGTCCTCGTACGGAGTCTCGCACGGAGCCTTCTACGAGACGACGCTCTGCGCCATCACGCAGCAAGAGCACTGCAGCCCGGAAACGGACGGCAGATCCCGCCAGCCCTAATCGACCCAACACCCGAGCTCAGAAGAAGACCATGCACACGCAGGTCGACGAGGAAGCAGAGGTGATAGCAGCAGCAAACCCCGTACCAGAGCCTCTCGTCGATCCTCGTTCTCTGATTGTGTACGAAACCCGTGCACGCCAGAATCGGACTAAACCAACACCAGGAACGCCAATTCTGCAGTCTGATATCGCACCATTACAGGAGACGAATATCGAGTCAATCCGCCCTATCCGCCGGGCTAGAAGCGCGCGTACGATCCCAGATGATGAATCGGAGGACGAGCTCAGCCGCTCGGATTACGTCACGTTCACGAAGCCTAGAGAGACAGAGCCCGCCGAGCCCACTGAACTGGCTGATGCGGGAGACACCCTAATGACCACGAATCTCGAAGATAGCGCGTGGGCTACAAATCAGTCATGAATCAGTACGCTAATCGACTCCGAATCTTACAGGCCAACTACTGGAAATCGCGCGACGAAGTCTAGATGCACCTTTTTGGTGAGAAAGATGTGTAAGGATATGACATCCTAGCTATCCAGGAACCATATATTAATAAGAGGACGGACCCCCTAACCACGTACTCATTAGCGCTCCAAAACCGCTTCCATATCTTACTACAGCCGACGCCACAGAACGACTACGAGAGCCACCCACGGGTCTGTTTTTACATTAGTAAACAGATTGACCCGACAACGTGGGAGATACGGTTCCATGATAGGGACTTGAGCACACTGATCCTTTACACCGTACACGGCACAGTCCACATTCACAATATATATAACCCAGGGGTAGCTGGTAGCTAGGCTTCCGCACTCAGCACTCTCCGTAGAGTGTTAACACTAGGGATGCAGCATCTAGTGCTGGGAGACTTCAATCTCCACTATCCACTGTGGTCTGGCACGCAATATCGACACGTGGACGATGAAGCCACGGAGCTGATTGATCTGATGGACGAACACAGCCTAGAGCAGCTTCTACCGCCTGGCACGGTAACATACGAGAGAGCGGATGCTTGGACAACGATTGACCTCATCTGGGCGTCGTACACGCTGTCCAGTCGGCTGGTAAGCTGTACCGACAAGTGCGAATGGTGGTACAGCGCAGATTATGTGCCCATCCTCACCCAATTCGACCTCACCCCCGTGAGTATGCCACCTGTGGTACGCAAGGATTGGGGGTTGTCGGATTGGGAGCTCTTTCTGCAGCTTATCGGCACGTACGACTGGCATCCGCGAGAGCTAACCAGCAAGGAAGAGATTGACAAAGCAGTACGATACCTGATTGATGCTATTAACACGACTGCAGATCAGGCGACTCCTACCAAGCAGATCACCCCCTATTCCCGCGCTGGCTACACCCCGGAGATGGCGGAGCTCAAGCACCACGTCTCACGGTGCCGGAGACACGCGCGTCGTACCGAAACAGAGGAAGCGTGGAAGGAGTATAAAGAAGCAAAGAAGGAGCTAAAAAGACAGACTAACCAGCTGGCGCGGGATCTGCACCGTCGCCGAATCGAGGAAGCAACAGAATCGCTGAGTGGATTCTGGAAGGTGGCACGCTGGGTTCGCAACCGGGGTGCACCACGTGCATCGTTCACACCCACATTAACGTATAATGATGCCGAGTACGCGGCCCCATCAGAGAAAGCAGCGCTTTTCCATAAGATGCTGCACCCTGAGCCCCCAGAGGCAGATCTCTCAGATCTTGCACATTTTCAGTATCCTAAACCCTATGAGACCCCTCCAATCACATTAGACGAGGTACGTACTGCAGTCAACAATGTAAAGCCAAACAAGGCTCCTAGCCCTGACAGTATCCTGAATCTAGTCCTCCAACGGCTGCTACCCCTGATTGAGCATTACCTAGTGAATCTCTTCAACGCGTGTGTACAGTGCCGCTACTGTCTGGAGCATTTCCAACAGTCCACCACAGTGGTTATCTGCAAGCTGGGGAAGCCGGACTATACAGATCCGAAAGTCTATCGGCCCATCACGCTTCTCAGCACGATTAGGAAGGTGCTGGAGTCAGTGATTACATAATGACTAAGCTATCTAGTAGAGCGCTACAACCTACTGCTAAAGAACCATATTGGTGGACGACAAGGCCACTTGTATAAGCTCACGATCCACCTACTATTAGAGGAGACTTATAATGCGTGGAGGGATGGCTTCTATGTGGCCTCGGGCCTCATACTAGATATCTCTAGCGCTTTTGATAATGTTAATCACACTAGACTGATTCATGATCTGCAGAAGCGCCAGATCCTAGAGGAGCTTATAGGCTGGATTGCGAGCTTCCTCAGCAGTCGCCACACATCAATCGTACTGCTCGAGGGCAAGATAGGTGAGTTTAATATTAATACTGGTATCCCGCAGGGGTCCCTGTTATCGCCGATCCTGTTCCTGTTCTTCAACGCGGATCTCATCGAGCAGATACGAGCTGAGTGTGACAGCCGTAGCTTTGATGAAGCGGTCGATGAGGCAGTCGTAATACTGCCGGGCGGTGAAGATATTTGACGGGAGTTTCCAGGAACTCGCAATTACCCGATTAGGCACCGCTCTGGGTATTTATATGGGGGATTTGTGTAGTGAGTTTGTTTTTCTTCCTTCTTTCTCTCTTCATGCTTGATATTGCCTGTAGACCCAGTACACCTAGATAGCTTTATTATCTATGGTTTTGACTACTATTATATAATATTAAGTATCCCTTTTTCTCTCTACTTCTCAAACATCAGTATAGTAGATCTTAACAGTGTCCTGCTCTGATTAAGAAGCATCTTCTTTCTTATTTCTTCTTTTACACCCTGCTTTAGTACGCTTGTATAGTGATTGACTTATCTATCATACTTAAGCTAAGAGCAACCCTTCTCTATTTCTTACTATTATTTTCTTTACTCTTCTTTCGACGTGTCAACATGCCTAGAGTAGTTAACTAGGGTCGTGATGGTGCTAGAGCACAGGCATCAAGCACGGGAGCGTAGTAGGATGGAGGGTATGAGTATGCCTCTTAACATCTGACTTTTGAACTCAACAGCTCTATCTTAGAGGAACTAGATACAGCAGGAATTACTGACTCTCTAGATTATGCAATCTTCTAACAGTTGTGTAAAGAATATCCTGATAAACTTTTCAATAGCCTCTACAAACACCTATCCAAACTTGAAATGATAGCTGAGAAGGTCATGGAACATGATGAATAAGAGCTTCACAAAGAGCTTATATAGGAGCGAGAGATGGAGATCACTAAGCTAAAGAAACGCATAAAGGAACAATGCAACATAATAGCAGAGTTGATCCAGGACTGGGATAACGCTCTAGTCCATATACAAAAACTTACTTAAGAAATAGACTCACCAGTAACCCTCTTAGTGAGCTAGAAGAAGACCTTGAAGCTGCTGGACGGCAAGCGCTTCAGTGATGGGAAGGATCCAGTTTTTGAATCCTGGGTAATTGACATTGAGAACAAGTTAGAAGCAAATGCAGATCACTACCCAACCGCATTGGCACGCATGCAATTTATTAAGAGTATATGTGAAGGAGAAGCGGCAAAGCACCTACTGCCTCGCTTCCAAAAGAACTCACCCGAGCGATACTGTGATGTAGAAGATATCCTCAAACACCTCAAAACTATTTATCACGACGCAAACAAGGTCACAAAGTCGAAGCGTGAACTACGCCGGTTATACCAGAATGATACCAAGTTCCAGGACTTCCTGTCAAACTTCGTGCTCAAGGCTCAGGAGTCTGAGTTGCCAACCTCATAATGGAAGGATGAACTGTACGAACAACTATCTACCGAGATGCAGCGCCAGCTAGTCAAAGCTAGCTATGACGATAACTTATCCTATTGGGACTTTGTACATGAGTGCCACCAAACTGCGAATCGACTGGAGATTATCACCGAAAACGAAAAACGAGCTCCCAGGAATCGTGGCAATAGGAGTGGTTCCGAAAAAGATGGCCGGAAGGATCGAATCGGTGTTGGAAAGGACAACGGATTCAGCAAGGATAACAAGAATGTGTTGAAGCCGTCATGGGGCGAGCGACAGAAGCTCCGCGCGGAAGGAAAGTGCTTCATATGCAAGATGCCAGGCCACATGGCGGATGCCTGTGACTTCGCCAAGAAGAAAAGTACGCCAGACCTTAAGGCTCTTGAACCAGTGCCTGAGACCAATAAAGAGGACACCTCAGAGTCGGAAAACGACAGCGCCTAGAAGAAGACTCTATCCTAGGCAAGATAAGCGTCACAAATGCTTTGGACCTCTCACAGTTAATAGGTAGTGACAGAGAAAGCCTAACTATACCTATCCAGCTAGCTAAGAATGGATTATTAATTTGTATCAAAGCATTAGTCGATACAGGAGCAAACAGTTTTGCCTTTCTAGATATATTCCTCACGGAGAAACTAGCCAGACACCTTTATCATCATATTATTCCTCTACGAACACCCCTAGGGGTGAAGGGCTTTGATGGTAAATTGAAAAACATAATCACCCACTTAATGACGCTAACCCTCGTGGTTGATAGACAAGTAACGTATGACGTCCCTTTCCTCATTGTCCCACTAGGGAAGCACGATGTGATATTAGGCCGTATGTGGCTGGCCAAATACAAGGTGATGATAGACTGCGCTCGACGCCGCTTACTCTAGCCAGAGAAGATATCCCTAAGAGAAGAAATACAGAGCCAGCAGTTCACCAGGTTACCCAGAAAGCTGCTATTACGGGACCGCGAGATTGAGTTACAGCATCAAAGGGACGCAAACTGTCGAGATCAGGCCTTTTTATCTGAAGAAAAGATAGGTTCTGCACCCAGGGTGCAGAAGCAGTCACCACCCAGTTAGGGATCTACACCCCGAGTGCAAAACCAGAGACCAACCCCTACAACGCTACGGAATGGTATAGAAAGAGCCCCGATCCACCAACATCATAGGAAGAGGTACGAGAGTCAACATGCCAGAGAATTAGGAAAAATAAGGAGGAGCTTCGATGAGGCGATCAATGAAGCAATCAAGGAAGTCCCCAACCCTATCCCCAATAAAGCAACCCCCAAAGGAGAAAATCGATTACCATTCCATAACAAGTATCCACATCTGGATATTGCAGTAGTAGGAGCTGCAGGTTTTCTGAGGAGCATTAGAGACAAGAAGACTGAGACGTTTGTGACGAGTATAAATGAGATTGAGAAGGCAATTGAGGACAAGCTCGACCTTAGCGCCATAAAACGGGAAAAAGAAGAAGAGCAGGAAATAAAGAAACAGCTGCCAGAGCAGTACCACGGATATGCAGACGTTTTCTCAAAGATCAAATCCGACAGACTACCTGACCGAAAAGAATACGACCATCAGATTAAGCTAGAAGGAGAGGTTGAGCTAGGATATTGCCCCCTGTACCGCATGACGGCAGAAGAATTACGTGCCGCTAAGGATTACATCCTGGAAAATCTTGAGAAAGGGTTTATCGTGCCGAGTAATGCCCCCTTCGCATCTCCTATTCTTATAGCGAAGAAACCCGATGGAGGTTTTCGTTTCTGTGTGGATTACCAGAAGCTCAATTCGCTTACCCGAAAGGATCGCTATCCCCTACCCCTTATCGACGAGGTATTTGAGCGAATTAGTAAGGCTACAATTTTCATGAAGCTCGACATACGACAAGGATTCCATCGGATCCGAATGCACCAAGACTCTGCTGATCTGACAACTTTTAGATGTCGGTATGGAACTTTCAAGTATGAAGTCATGCCGTTTGGCCTAACGAATAGTCCAGCGACCTTTCAGAGATTAATTAACGATATCTTTCTTAACTGTCTTGACAATTTCCTAATAGCCTTTATTGATGACTTGCTTATTTATAGCAACTCCGCGATTGAACATGAAGTCCATGTTCGAACTGTGCTACAGCGACTCCAAGATGCGGGACTCCAAGCAAGTATCAAGAAATATGAATTCCACGTGGCAACCACCAAATATCTAGGTTTTATCATCACACCGGAGGGTATCAAGGTTGATCCGACAAAGATTGAGGCAGTACTCTCCTGGAAGATTCCCAAAACAGTAAAGGGGATCCAGTCCTTTCTAGGTTTCTGCAACTTTTACCAAAAGTTCATTCAGGGATATAGCAGAATAGCGAAACCGTTACACCACCTAACAAGACAGGACGTCCCTTTTAGATGGACAGGGCAGTGTCAGGAGGCTTTTGAAAGGTTAAAATGAGCACTAGTGACAGCTCCAGTGTTGGCGCACTACCACCCTAGCAAACGCACACGTGTGGAAACTGACGCATTGGATGGAGTGGTGGCTGCAGTACTGTCGCAGTTACAGGAAGATGAGGAGTGGTATCTAGTGAATTACTACTCAGCCTCCATGTCCCCTGCAGAGCATAATTATGACATCTACGATAAGGAAATGCTGGCCATTGTCCGGGCTTTCCAGGAATAGAGACCGGAGCTACTGGGACTACAACAAAGGGAGCGTTTCGAAGTCTTATCCGACCACCGAGCACTGGAGTACTTTATGACTACAAAAGCATTGAGTGCTCGGCAAGTGAGATGGTATGAATTTATACAGGAATTCTATTTCATACTGAAATACCGACCGGGGAGAACAAATGTATTAGCAGACACGCTCACCCGGCGGGAGGATGATAAAGCGCGCAACCTTGACCATCGGAGTCTAACCCTACTTCCCCGGGACGTTCTAGACGAACAGATCACCCTAGAGCTGGCGTTTATGGATCTACAAGACGCAGTAAAGGACCAGAATATGATCGAACGGGTACTCAGGGTCAATGAAAAGTTCGCCATGACCCCTGAAGCGGAAGCATGGGCAAGCGGCAAGAACTCAAATTGGCATATTGAAGACCACCGGCTACTATTCAAAGATCGTTTATATGTCCCGGAAGAGGACGATTTACGGGTAAGATTGATGGATGAGATACACCGACCACCTTCGACAGCTCACCCAGGAAGGGATAAAATGAAAAAGTTAATACGGGAACGTTTCTATTGGGAATCATGGAATAGGGATGTGGAAAGATATGTCGACAATTGCAAAACATGTGGCCGCACGGTAACCTGGAGGGATAAGGCCCCTAGCTTACTTCAACCACTGCCTATCCCAGAACGTCCTTGGCAGCATTTATCAATGGATTTTATGGAGTTCCCCAAAGACCGTTATGGGTACGATATGGTCTTTGTGACAGTTGACCGGCTTAGTAAAAGGGCGGTGTCTATGCCCTACCATAAGGAAACCACAACGGCGAAAGAAATGGCCCGACTCTGGATCAGGTTTGTATTTCCGTGGACAGGTCTGCCCGATAGCATTGTCTCAGATAGGGGAGGCCAATTCATATCAGAATTTTGGAATGAAGTGTGCCGGATCCTACAGATCAAGCTTAAATTGTCTACAGCTAGGCATGCACAAACAGATGGCCAGACAGAGATTGCAAACCAGTACCTCCAGCAGCGGTTGCGACCCTACGTCAATTTTGCAATGGACGATTGGTCAGAATACTTACCGATTATTGATTTTGCAACATCAGCTTTGCCACAGGCCTCAGTAGGAATATCGCCATTTATGATTGAGAAAGGCTATCAGCCGAGAATGTCATTTGATTGGACAATACCAGTGTCACCACGGAAGCTTACCTTGAATGAGACAGAAGCGCAGGCCTGGACAAAGCGAATTCAAGACGTCTGGGAATTTGCTAAGGGGAATATGAAACAAGCACAGGATCGACAAGCAAAGCAAGCGAATAAGAAGCGCCGTGCAGTAAATTTCAAAGTGGGCGATATGGTTTATGTTACGAATGAGGGGTGGAATACTGGACGTCCCGGAAGGAAGCTGGGTCATCAACAAGAGGGGCCTTTCCTGATACTACGTCAGATAGGGCACGCTTTTGAGTTAAAATTACCAAAGGGGTTGAAGGTGCATCCAATATTCGCGCCGGAGAAGCTTCGTCTTGCGGCCTCGAGAGAACCATTGCAGGGACAACTTGAGGAGGAAGGACCAGAATTGAACATTGATGGGCATTCCGAATGGGAAATCGAGAGGGTGCTAGCAGCAAGGATTATGTGGAAAAAGCTGCGCTACCGGGTCAGTTGGTTAGGACGAGACCCTGATCCAAAGTGGTATCCAGCTAGTTATCTTAAAAACGCGCCACTCGCTCTGAAAGCTTTCCATGCAGGAAATCCGGGGGCTCCGGGGCCACCTAAACGACTCCATGAGTGGATAGCGGCTGCAGAGGAAGACCGATACGTGCCGGACACTGAAGAAGATGATATTCCAGTGCAGACGCTCGCGGGCAAGCGTCTAGTGAAGGGGGGGGTAATGTGACAGCCGTAGCTTTGAGCAATCAAGCGATGAGGCGATCGTAATACTGCCGGGCGGTGAAGATATTTGACGGGAGTTTCCAGGAACTCACGATTACCCGATTAGGCACCGCTCTGAGTATTTATATGGGGGATTTGTGTAGCGAGTTCGTTTTCCTTCCTTCTTTCTCTCCTCATGCTTGATATTGCCTGTAGACGCGGTGCACCTAGATAGCTTCATTATCCATGGTTTTGACCACTGTCACACAAGTCCGCCCAGGCCACCAACTGGCAGAACGATCAGAGGGCCGCGCCCCCGGCCCCCTGATACCGGCTTCCCACCG